>CAUYPK010130152.1:0-38315 GCA_963574355.1 Loris lydekkerianus
GGGTGATTGGTGGGATTACACCTGCGGTGCATCTTACAAGGGTACATGTGAAACTTAATAAATGTAGAATATAAATGTCTTAACACAATAACTAAGAAAATGCCAGGAAGGCTATGTTAACCAGTGTGATGAAAATGTGTCTAACAGTCTAGAAAACCAGTGTATGGTGCCCCATGATCGCATTAATGTACACAGCTATGATTCAATATTCATCAAAATAAATAAATAAAATTGTCTAGAAAGAAAGGGAATAATTTCAGATAAAAGCAACCTCATAAACGTAGGTATAAAGAACTTCATAGAGGAAACTGTGGAATTCAAAGGTGATATGATCCTCAAATTGTCCAGGAAGTGATCAAAATAAAAATTTTAAATATACTAGAATTCGTTAATGCCAGGTAATGTAATCCACATGGTACAATTAAAAGAAAAGTAAATAAATTAAATAAAAGACAATTAATTGACTAAAACCAAACAAAGAAGCAGCCAGTGAGAAAGATAGGAAACCAATTTTTCCTGGTAAATTTGTCAGTATTTTCATGCAGATGGACTAAATTAATAGATAAATATTGCAAACTTGAATTTAAAAAATAAAGCAAAGAAAATCTAAATATGCTAAAATCTCTGCAAATTGACCACCTGCAGGAGGTGGTAACCACCCTTGGGGCTTTCACAGACTGGTCAGCACCGGAAGGGGTGACCCTAAGGAACTAGGCCTACATGCTGACATGTACAGGTGGTGCAGGTCCAGTCTACGAGAATTAGGCCACTTTGAGGAGGTGGTCAGTGTCAGGAGGGGTCAACTGCAGAGATTCTGCTGTATATGACATTTTAAAGAGATAAACATTAAATACAAATATACAGGGAGGTTAGAAATAAAAAAAAGAAAAAGAAAAGCATGAAGAAATAACTTTTGTGTATGGTGTAAAGTGGGGAGTGTTATTTCTGATGATTATTAGTAAAGCTTTTGGTGGGCAGAATAATGGCCCTGCCTGAGACACTCACCTCCCACTGCCAGACCTGTGCATAGAGTGGGGCAGCGTATGTACAGACAGTGACCACTCCACGGCTGATCTTGAGATGGGGACTTTTCATGGTCTGGATCATCTGGGTGAGCCCAGCGTGATCCCAGGGATCTTGGGGAGCCTAAGAAAAAGGAAAAAGGAAAGACTGGACAGGAGAGACGGGAGGCAGGTGTGCACGGCCGCCTCCAGCACAGATGGGGCTGTGAGCCAATGATGCGGGCAGCCTCAGGAAACAGATTCTTCCAGACACCCACGAAAAGAACACAGTCCTCAAATCAACACCCTTCATGGCAGCCCCACGAGTCCCCAGTTACCTGAAGAAATTGGAGATAAGACATTTGTTGTTAAAGTGCTAAGGTTGGGGTCATCTGTTGCAGCAGCCACAGAAAGCTGACCAGCATCTCTGCAGACACCTGCATTCACCTGTGGGGACACAGGCCTTCTTGCCACTTTGACATGTTCCCAGGGGTGGGGCCAGCATGTGGCACATTAAGTGAGCATCTAACTGTATATGAAACTACCATGCTCTCTTCCAAAGTCACCATACCTTTGTGTTCCCTCCAGCAATGTCGAGGACCCCAGTTGCTCCACATTCTAACCAGCATTTGGTATTATTTTTGCAATTTTCATCAGATCTCTTAGGTATGTATGATCTGTCTCTTTCCTGAATGTTCTGTGTCTAAAATGACTTCTTTCCATCATTTGGGGAAAAGAGGTCTGCAGTGTGCAGGGCAGTGATGTTCGTGTGGTGGGCACACATCAAGTGGTGTTTACCAATGAAAACACTGCCGTGAAATCAGCCCACTGAGGCTGTAGATACAAGTCCTAATTTTAGGAAGATGTCCTCAATTATATGTGTATTAAATAAATGCTTCTGGAATTTTGTAAAGCCAGGAAGTGCTCGGGAGCTCCACAAGAGCTCTACAGTGGACACATGGTCCAGTGTTATCACAGGACCCTCAGGACAGGTGAAGGAATGTGGCATCCATCAGTGACTGTCACTGCCTCAGTCTCAACATAAGACCTAGAAGGGACTCAGTAGAAAGTCCACATCATGTCTGGTGTAATAGCAAGGGGCTTGAGTTCATTAATTGATTCATTGACTCATTCATTGATTTAGAATGTGTGTTCAAGGCTCCTCCATGGCAGACGGTGTCCCAGGAATGGAAGCCACACAGACCACTGGCTGGAGCCCTGTGTTGTCCCAGAGCCCACACACTGGTAGGGGAGACGCTGATTTAAAAAAGGCCCCTCGCTCTAGCAAGTGGGGATCTGAGTCCGATTGCACCCAGGGCAGTTGAACAGTGAGGGGGTCCCCGTTAGAGGATAAGAAGATATTTTTGTTGAACCTGAATGGGGAGCAGAGGCCAGGCTGGGTCTACGGGGAGCTTCTGAGCAGCTGGTCAAGTGTCACAGGAGCCTGGGATGGAAGGACAGAGAGCAGAGTCTTGTGCTGAACCTGCACAGAGAGGAGGGGCTGGCAGGACATGGAGGGTAGAGCAGTGGCCATGCAGGGGAGGGACGTGAAGGGAGAGAGGAGGGGGAGAGGAAGAAAGCGGAGAGGAGGGCAAAGAGGGGAAGAGGCTAAGAAGGGGAAGGGAGGGAGGAGGCTGGGGGGAGGGAGGGAGGGCCTGCCCTGCCCTGGGCCCTGGCCCCTCGTGTGGGGTGTGGAGATTGCATGCTGGGAGGGGCAGCACAGCTGGTCCTGGTTCAGGTGGCTGCAGGGTCTGGACAGCTACAGTGTGCATGGGTGACCTGAAGACAGGATGACTTTGGCCAGGCTTGTCCCCCAGGGAAGACCCCCAAGGAGCATGGAGAGGAACTGGGGCTGAGGTCCACGTGCCCAGCTGGAGGGGTTGAGAAGAGTGAGGACTGTTGTCCCTATGAACTTCCAGTGTCTCTTTCTAATGTGGGCAAATCCTCTAGCAAGCTGATCCCGCAGAGCCTTCCTGACTCTGGCTCTGAGGCACAATTATGCACATGTGGGACCCGTCTGAGAATGTGATTCAGTGCTACCCAAACTAGGGCTGGAGTCAGGCCACTGACGGAATATTCCAGCACTGATCCCCAGTGACACATTCATCCCTACATTCTGCATGTGGGAATGGGAGTCATACACTTCCACGTGTGTGCTGTCAGCGGTGCGCCCATCTGTGTTTGCTATTGGGACAATTCCTCTGGATTGACGGTGACCTTATACTGCCATGACACAGAGCAGCCTAGCATGTGGTGCAGCCCTGCGCCCTGGGCCTGTGTGCTGAGCTTGGGATGTAGAAATACTTTGTACTAGACACTGAAAACATAAAGAGGCTTAGAACATCTGCTTGTGGCCACACGGCCCAGCACAGTGGCCTAAGGGATGCTGGGATGCATCGGTCCTGACATCAGACCCTGGCAAGGGTGGGCAGGTATCAGGGAGCTGGCCACACCACGTCATCTCAGGAAGCTGCCCTCATCCCCTCCCTCTCCTCCCTGCTAAAGGGCTCTCATCAATGCTCCCCCCAGCCTGGAGCTGGCCTCCTGGGCACATTGGGATCTGATGCATTACTTAGGTTCACACAACCCCTCACAGGAGCGCTAACTTAGGGGCAAACCTGTGAGCAGGGTAGACACAGTGCACAGGACTTCAGGAGGTTGCCTTGAGCTAAGCCTCCTCAGTCACTGGCACCCTGTAGCAGCATCTGAGCTTTCCAAGCTCAGGGACTTTGTCAGCTATGAAACACTGGCCTTGGGCTGAAACACACTTGTGCACCTGTCCAGTGTGGACAGGACAAACACCCCTCCTTCACTCTGATGCTTGTCAACATGCTTCAGAACTCCAGTGCCCACATGAAGAGCAGATACCGGGAGCTGTGAGATCAAATCCCTAGGGCTTGGGATTATTATTATTTTTTCATTTTTATAAAGAATTTGAGATGGCTAACACAGTTCAGATCCATTATATCGAGAGTCACAGACAGTTAAATGGTTTAGACAAAAATGTTAAGAATTTTAATCTAAGAGGTGTGTCCTTTGGATAACAAGCACAGGTGACAAGCAGAACTGAGCAAGGTTTGCTCTGGCACTTCCTGGTCTGGTGTGAGCAGCGTGACTTTATGAGCACATGTGCTGGGACATCGGTGAGGCTGTCCCCCGAGCTGCCACTGGCATCCAAAAGGCAGAGGGTCTGGCACTGCTCATCTTTCCTTTGCTGGAATAAATCATATGAGGACACACAGCCTTCACACAGTGGGTCTTCAGGCGGGACCCCTCCTTTGTGGCCTGTGAGTTTTACATTGAGTGACAACAGCTGGTCCCAAGAGAGGGGTCAGGATTGATTCTCTCTGCTCTTGGCCCTGCCTTTGTAGGTTTCTGGCAAATCAGGGGTGACGGTCTCTAATGTCAATTGATAATGTGGCCAGACACATCTCATGCTTCATTCTCCACCCCCCTCCGCAGCAGCCACCATTTTCTCCAGCAACTGGATTTCTGTGGAGTGAAGGTCATCTCGCATAGAAAGCTCCTTTCCTGGGTGGTATGAGGAGGGTGTTACTGCTGTACCCACAGACCACACTGGGATTCAGGGCCAGCCCTGCGGTGATCACACGAGGATTAGAAAATGGACACATCTGGGGAGCGGCATGCTGGCCCGTGCAGGGGCCCACAGAGGCACACAGTCCCACCACCACCTGCCAGCACGGACATAGCAGCCATGTGTCCCCAGGCCTCAGGCCCAAAGGACATGCCTGGTGGATGGTGGAGCACCAAACTCTCAGTCAGCTGCGCAGTAGGAAACCGGGCCCTCAGCTCCTCACAAAGCCGTTTCTTCCATTCAATTTGACGTCTTGAAGGATAAGTAAAGGCGTCTGGATATTTGGGAAATGTGAATACGAATTTCTTCCTCCCACCCCCACTCAATTCATGGTAGCAGGAGAGATAAACCAGCCAGTGTCCCTGAGAGCTTCGTGTCTGGACACTTGTCCACTTGTCCAGACTGTGTCAGGCCTTGTGCCGCCTGGAAGGGATTCCTTCTGTGAGACCCCAGACCAAAGCCCCTCGGCAGACCCCTGGGCGATCCGATGACATGGTCCTTGGTCCTCGTGACCTGGGCATACCCAGGGCATACCCACAACAACTAGGCTGGGTGTGCCCCACCCCCAGGAAGGAGCGGCCGAGCCAGGAAGAAACTTGAGCAGTGAGGACTGTCTGCTGGGCCCCAATTCAGACACGGAGATTCACGCCCCATCTCAATAAACAGCTGCAATCAGTGCAGGGAGAGGGGCAGTGCCCCTTGGTGCTACCAGACCTTGGCTGCTCAAAGTTCCTGCGTGGATCCGAGAGGAAGTCCCTGGGGGAGCTCAGGGGGATGCAGGACCCCCCTTCCCCAAGACACTGGGTGTGCATCTGCTCTTCAGCCAGGCTCCATGATTCGCACTGCAATTCGGATGATCACAGTTTGAGGAGCCCTTGGGGCCTCCAGACACTTGGCCCACTGCAAAACACTGCCTGTCTGAGGGTGAGACTCACCACTCGGCTGACACCCCTGTGCCCAGCAGGGGGCTCGGGTCTCCCTAAAGTGGGGTGAGGGGTAAACAACGCCAGCCTGCAAATCCCTCACACAAACACACGAGGGACTCAGGGAGGAACGTCTTCCAGGAAAAACAAGCTCAGCCTCTGTTTTCACTGCCACTTTGTTAATCGCAACACTTAGAAATGTTGGCTGCTGTTCCGAGTGACGTGGAGAAAACATCGGGATTATTTTCCATCCCACTTTGTTAAGGCTATGATGTTACTAACGTGTGAGTCTATTTGCTTGTCCCTCTGAACTTATGTTATAATATTCTTATTTTAAAACAATATCTTGAAAGAATTTGTTAACGTCACAGACCATAAATGTAAATCAAAATATCACATGGAAATGGAATAAAACACGTGTTTCTTATGCATTAGAAGTGATGGGCCTGTAAGAAGACATCATTTTAAAGTGAGGACGCTCACCTGGACCTGGGCGTAAACTGCAGGTGGAGTGTGGGTGCCGAGTCCCTGGTACCGGCGCAGCCTTCCCCTCCCACGTCACAGTGCATTTACTCTGGTCCTTAGCTGCTCTGAGACGTTACGCAGCTGTTGACCTTGGCACCTGGGAGCACAATGCCCACTGAGCTGCCCAGGAGTTTGAGGGCTCGGCCTAGTGCCCTGTGTGCCTGTGACACCCTATAGGACGTGGCACCTTGGCTCAGAGACAGGTTAGTAGACTCGAATGTGTTTATTCTGACATGACAAGGATGGTTTGCACTTGCACCTGTGAATGGGGTGAAATTGTCCCACTTAATTCTCCTAAAAAGCCTGATGAAGGTGGTGCTGGTTTTATGTTGCACAGGTGAAGAAACAGGCACAGCAGGGTAAGGTAACTTGACCTGGCAACTTATTTATGGTTGAAGGGTCAAGTTCAATGACCGTATTGAACATACAACATGGTAACCTGTGGTTTTGTCGTGGGCAGGCTGTTAGGAGGTTAAAGTAGGTGATTTGCTAGATAAGTGAGGGATGTGTCAGGACAGCACTGCTCTCCGAATAGAAGGTGCCTTCGTCTCCAATAGAAAGTATTTTACAAAAGTATGATGTACCCACATATCCTCATGGTGAGAGCTTCTCCTCCCCATGGGAGGAGGAGTGCAGGGAGCTGCCCGGCTGGTCAGGTTTGCCACTTGCATTTGGAAAAGACACTCTCACTACCATTCCAGTAACTTTATCCTTGAGACCACTGAAATGCTCAGGAATTAAGTCTGCGGGAATTGTCATTTCTGGGTACGTAATCCTCCCAAAGTCCCATAGCCCACGAGGTGTCGAACCCCAGAACCAAAACCAGTTTATGAAAATTGCCAGAAGCTGAATACCAAATCATTACGCGCAGAAGCATGCTCTCCACGGAGCTCATGGCCCAATTTCTTCATTTAGTGACTCAATCATGTTAACTAACGACTGATATCCGTGTGGCTCTTTGGAGATTGTCTTTAGACTGCACCAGTGGTGGAGGGTGGCAGAGGTGAGAGTTCTCAGCTCCAGGATTCAGGGGCTTCCATGCCTCCTGTGAACACGCTACAGGGAGCCCGGACGTGCACCTGGTTCAGATGAATCAAAGTAAGTTTCTCCAACCACAAGACGGGCCCACGGAGCTGGGGAGTCCCGCCAGCCTCCAGCATTCCTCCCCCAAATCAAACCACCTGGAGTCACGGGAAGATGTGCGGTTGGCACGTGCATGTAGCTGGGTGGGCAGGAGGGGGTGAGGACAGAAGCCTCTCCTGGGAGGCAAGAGAGAAGCGCTGGGCCGCCCACAGGAAGCCCCACAGATGAAGACAGGACAGTGAGCTTCTCACATCTGCAGTGAGAAAAGGCGGGTGAGGACGGAAGCTGGTCCCCGGCCACGCCAGCTGTCGCCACTGCCCTCCCCACCGAGCCCAGAGCCCTGGGCCCCACTGGCAGGCAGAGCAAGCTGTTGACATCTCCGATGCATGCTACTTGGGGATAGTCGGCTGACGAAGGCAGCTCTCATCTGGTGAGGGAGCAGAAACCAGCACCCACAGCGAGAACACAGCCCCACACACGGAACAGATGGCTGGATGCCTGCTCGGTTCTGTTTCTGGGGCTGTTTACATTCTTAAGTGACTAATTTTGACATGTTATACTACTAATGAAGTTTTTCAGTGTGACCACACCGACGGGGCTGCACGGTCTGGCTTTGGAGCCTGTCCTGCTTCTGTTCTACCAGGAGCAGAGAAAACAGCCCTGGCCTGAATAATAATGACCAGGGCCACCCCAGGATGCAAGGTGCCAGGAAGCTAATCACAGCCAGAACTGGGAAGACCCAGTCCATGTCCTTGGGCGGCAGCCCGTGTCACCAGTCTGTAAACACTTGCAGGGACAGAAAGTGAGACGAGAAGCCCAGCCCCCGGCGAGCTGCCTCCAGCTGTCCCGTGACTCTTCTCAGTGGATCTCTCGAAGCCAACAGGCTGCTGCCAACTCTCAAGGTCGCTTTACGTGTCTGAAAACCAAGCCTTCATGGGTGAGAGCCAGCAGCCCAACGAGGTTTCCAGCACACCCCACGTCTCTGGCAGACACCCCACTTCCGAGGGATCTGCTCTCCTGACACCATTCTGGGTAGCACGCAATTCTGGAGGCAACTAAGACCCACAGCCTGCAGGGGAGAAAGATGAGGCTGTGGACTGATTTGAACCCAGTGTGGCTCAGCTCCGGACAACACTGGGCAAAAATTCAAGCAGTGTCTAAAGTTTCTCAAACCATTTTGCATGTTCTGAGTCACCAGCCAGTAAATCAGAGACACCCAGAAAAACAGGCCATGAAGGCCCCCCACATCCTCCTTGGACCCTGTGGACACACTGTGCTGTGCCACAGGTCACCTGTGTAGATGTGGAAGGGGCAGGGCTAATTACTAGCATTATTAGTGGTTATGAACCATCCCCATGTTCCAGCTGCTTTCAGAAATAAGATGGAGAAAGTACAGAAATGGCATAAAAGGAGGCCTCTTGCAAAGTGCATCTGAGCCAAGTCTCAATCACACCCCAAATCAGAGGCCCTGTCGCCTCCCTCTCCACATCGTCACCCATAGCACCATTACGTTTGCACAGGCACGCTGCTGTCTGTACACAGGGATTTGCTGACATTCAAAATATTTTCATAGCAATACTTAATTTAATTCTCATTAATTCTACTAGTTCATTGGAATGACCATGGCTGTCCTATTTGTGTTTATAAAGAACTCATCTCAAAAGTCAATAATTTATCTGGCAAGTCTTGATATAAACCCAGCTTTACATTTGATTCATTTGTCTCTTTCATTTTAGAGACAGAGTTTCCCTATCACCCAGGCTGGAGTGGAGTGGCACAATTGCAGCTCACTGCAGCCTTGAACTCTTGGACTCCTCGGCCTCCCACCGAGGTGGGATAGCAGGTGCAGTCTCTATGCCCAAGGTTCTTTTCATTCCCCCTGTGTCAAGACCTGTGCTTAGTACTTCTGAAACATAATTTCTTGTCTGAAAGAACTTGGTGATACATCCACAGACACAATGTGACTAAGGGGGGTAACTCGGTATACCCTGAAGTGATAATCAGGGCTTGAAACATATTCCGCCTTAATGAAAGGTGGGCTGGGTGAGCAGAGGAGGCTGAGACATGGTGTGCTTCAGCTAAACTCCGGGGTAATAAAAGGCAGGAATCTACTACTGCTTAATTAAATAAATCTGACAGATTTTATAATTAGCCGTATCTTAACTATAAACCTGAATAATTAGGACATCATTATGGTAGCATTCCTCTCCCTTCAAGGAAAGGCAACGCTGTTTGATATAAACACTTATCCTGCCAAAAATGTTTTTGTCAGAACAACAGATTTGTATCTTAACAAAATTTTGAATAGTATACATTTCTAATTAAACACATATCCCCTAATGTTGAACTGAGATCTACACAAAAGTGTTTATCAGCACAAATGTGCTTTGGGAAACTAAGCCTCACTCAGTCTCAGGCAGTTACAATCTAAGATCACTCAGCATCTTAAGAGAGAATCTTCTTGGCAGAGGATTGAAGCTCCAGTCCATGCACACTCCCCCCACGCAGAAGCTCACCACAGGGGAGCAAACAGCATTCAGGCAGGCATTACCCAGTGCTGCTCTCAGACCTTGGCACAGAACTGTCATGTAGTTCTCTTGCAAAAATATTCAGTGAATGAGAAATTGTTGAAAGTATAGTCAATTCCCTGCCATAATCGAGACAGTCATCAGAGAAGAAAATGTCTGAGGTCCCCAGGCCCTGAGCGTGCTGGAAATCTTTAAGAAAGAGGTACATGGAATAGCATCACAATTCTACTAAACGCTGGTTTATTATTACTTTAGGATCCTGATTTAGAAATTTTAACTTTGCTAATAATGCTTTAGTGTTGTGTTCAAATACGGATGTCTTAGATGCAGCAACTTTGAAGGGATGAGTTTTTGGCACCTGCAGTGACACTGGTCTGCGTAACAGTGACACACACGTATACATGCACACACCTGTTCAGAGGTGGTGGCTCTACCTTGTGTTAGGGGATTCAACGCATTGAAGGAAAAAAATGTTTTAGAAAGTTATAAGAAAATTTAGTTGGTGTAAAAATGGAAATACCTGATCTAGGTGAATGGGTATAAGTCAGAAACGTAGCCATGAAGAACAGGAAGCAGAATTCAGACACAGCAGCTGCAGCGTGAGAGTGTAGATGAAATGGAAAGAACGGTGCCCACTGAACTTCCCAGGGTGGACACCAATGTGGCGTGTGCAGGGAGAGCCTTCCAGGGACAGGACGTCAGCCTGCCCTCGGTCTGCAGGAGAGGGGATTCAAGACAAGGAGACAAGGGCCCAAAGGAGGACGTGGCACGGCTTGGACACAGCCAAACCGCCGCACACCTGCCCTTGGCTTTGTCTCCCCACTGCTTCTCAGTGGGAGTTTGCGAGAAATTACTGAGAATGTGTTTAAGCTTCTTTTTGCCTTTGCTTTTTAGTCAGGTACAAACATACAGAAGTTTATGAGATAGCATAAGCCAAGGGTTTGGAAATGAGTTAAAACAGATGAGGCTATTTGTGTTGGGCTGTTGGGAGACCACAGGCATTTGGGGCATGGACCAAGCTGCAGGGTCAAGCAAGAAGCTGGGTGTGCAGGACAGTGAGACGGCAGGAAGGCGGGGAGGCCCTGTGAGGTTTCATTGGTGAGGACAGTGAGATGGAAGGAAGGCGGGGTGGCCCTGTGTGGCTTCATTGGTGAGGGCAACTGAGAGGGAGGCTGGACACAAATCTTAGCCCTTTACAGGAGAGCTGGCCAGAGGAGACACACCAGCCTCGTCCTCCTGGGAGGCCACCCTGCATGGGGACATTTTTGCTGTTTCCCTGGCATGGATACCTGACACATGGCAGGTGCGCAGCTGAGTGAATGGGCTGAGGGGAGTTGGGACTTTCGTGGGATCCAGTTCACTCAGGGTAACGTTTTCTGGAGCAGCAGACATCAGAGTCCCCATCTGGACTTCGTAGGTCCCACCCAGCCACGTGGGGCTCTGCAGTGCCAACTTCCTCTCTCCTGAAGAAACGTCCAGACCAACGCTCAGGTATGTGAGGGAAGGGACAACTGTGTTCTTAGTTGGTCTCTGTGACTTTGTGAACCCAAGTGGGGACAGCTGTGACCATTCATGGGCAAATGAGGACTCTCTCCAACAGCTGGAAAGCAACTAAGTAATTTTTAGGTTTCTATTGGACCAGAGCTTTCTGAGCAAAACCTCCAGGCACATGGGAAAGCTTAAAGAATAGCAAACAAACCTTGGAAGTTAAAAAATGTGACATGCTCCAGAGAGAGTTACAGGGCCATCTCTCCTGGGACAGTCTTTTATGTGCTAAACTCCGAGGGAAGATCTTCCCAGAGGAGATTGGTTTACATCAGAAAGAAGAGGTCTTCCTCCTTGCCCGGGAGAGGAGGGGGCTGTGCAGGAGTTCACTTGAGCTCAGATCCACACCTTCCAGTCCCTTTGCTCTGCAAACCCTGCCTCCCACCTGTGGCCCTTCTGCTGTGCTGGCCTCCTGGGCAGGGAGGCCTTGGGGACAGGCATCTCACCTTGAGGATCCTGCAGGTCAGTAACGAACCTTCCTTGGACCAGAAGCCTTGTGTGTGCTGTCAGGATAGAAGGAAATGTAGACACTGGGAACTTACCTTCCAGGGTTGGGGGACTTTTTGTTCCAGCCCCTCAGCCTAGAGGGGTGGAGGCAGGGAGCAGTGGGGGAGGGCGGCTGGCTTCTTCCCCCCCTTACACCCCAAAACTACATCCCCTGAACTAGTCCACTAGGCAGGCTCTGCACAGCCAGGAAACACCTGACTGTCACCTGAAGGGGCCCCTCTGTGCAGGATGTTCTAGAGTCCTGAATGAAATGTGACACAGTGACACACAGAGGGACGTTTGCTGTCTGTTGGACAAGCAAGATCCATGAGCAGAAGTGGGCTGGGAAGGGGCCGGCCAGCCCACTGCTCGGGACCCTGTGCTTCCCAGGGCCGTCTCCTCTTCCTGCTTTGGTAGCAGTTTTAAGGAAGGCCATGGAAGTGGCTGTCCCCATGGCCCACTCTGGGTGCATCCCGGGAAGAGTCGGGGTGAGCTCAGTGGTTTGTCTTCTCTAGTTTGCTTTTACTTTTGGGAAGATCTCTCTTTCCAAAAGAGGGATAATTTTCCCCTGAACTATAAGAATTATTTCACCCTCTGAAGTTGAGAGGACAAATTTGGGTTATTGGTCAAATTGCTCTCCTGGTCTATAGATCTCAGCCCCCAGGATGCACGTCCTGTGCAGAGACCCCACCCCCATCCCAGGCTGAGGCTGCCACGTCTCCCAGTATCAGGCTCAGGAGCCCCAGGGGGACGGGATCCTGCCCCTCTCTCTCTGTGCTGCTGGGCCTGACTCCGAATGTGTCTCCCCACTCAGTACAATGTGAGCAGAAAACCTGGGGCTTTTTATGAATAAAATTATATCCACCCTCAGACTAGAGAGAAGAGGGAGGGACCCAGAAAAAGCAAGATGTTGAAAGACAAGGATAGGCTAAGGACCGATAGGGCATCACAGCCTCAGGTGAACCAAGTGTTTAGAAGAAACACCTGCTGCAAGGGCCAGATTTAAACTGCTGGCATTGTGATGGCTGTGAAGCAACTGGGGGACGACTTTATCATCCAGAGGAACGTGATGATGACTGCACAGGCAACGCAGACGGCACAGCAGGTAGGTACACGTGACAAGGCCCACTGAAGTCTTTGTGCAGACAGACAGACCACGAACAGACGACGACGGACAGAGGCTGGACAGCAGGCTCAAGGGACCCAGCCTGGCTGGTGCAGGATGCTCCCTCAGGCCCAGGGAGGACGTGTGTCTATGAGCTGAGAGGTGGGCAAACACGTGAGCAGGGGATGGCACTGAGCAGGTGGGGGAGATGAAGGGGACCCACCCGTCCACTGGGACCTGGCATGTGACGCTGGCTACAGTGCCGCCTTTACCTGGCTATGCCCTCTGGGTGCCTGCCTCACGATCCAGAGCCTCAGCTCCAGCCGCTGGGCGTGGGCAGGTGCCTGGGAACACTGGGGCTTCAAAGACGGAAAATTCAAGGAGGAAAAAGAACAGTAAGAAAGAAAAGGGTGTTGGAACGCCCCACGCAAGCACCCCCACATACCTCCTTGCCCTTCCCCATGGCACACTGTCAGGTCTGGGTGACCCTGACCGCTTGGCTCCTGCACTCCCCACCCAGCACCTGTCCTCTCATCACGGCCGCTGGCAGCCTGCAGAACAATGGATGAGCAGGACCCACGTGCACGTCACAGCAAGAAGTTACAGCCCCAGCAACACCTGGAAGAGCTGCGGGGTGGAGAGCAGGTGACCTTCAAGCGGCAGAGACAGCTGCCTCTTGAGCGGTGGGCGTCCACCCACTGCAGAGTCCGCCGGCCCTCCAGCTGCCCCAAGCAGCCGCCCGGCCTCACTGTGCTGCCAGGCAGCGGAACCACCATCTGTTTGGGGTGCTGGAGGGGCCCCCCTCATGTGAGAGGTTG
Organism: Loris lydekkerianus; assembly: GCA_963574355.1. Classification (NCBI taxonomy): domain Eukaryota; kingdom Metazoa; phylum Chordata; class Mammalia; order Primates; family Lorisidae; genus Loris; species Loris lydekkerianus. The sequence continues at coordinate 13,610 of CAUYPK010130152.1, forward strand.
GACCACACTCCAGATGCTTCTCAACCCTCCACCCGTGGGCCTGTGGCCACCAAGACTCCAGTTGTGACTTTTTGTCAGTGAGCATCAACTATGTGTTAAAAAGAGTAGTGGGTGTGTCAGCTATACCGATATTAATAATTTTCTAGAAACTTGAGAGGTGGGATTTCTCTCCCCGGTGCCCCCCAGAGAATGCTGAAGCTAATGAGTTAATAGATTTGCCTGACTCTTCACAGCAAATAAGCTGCCGTCAGCTGGGTTTCTGGGACGCAGATTCCCGGCATCCTCTCGTATCTCGTCCAAGGACTCCTGGGAGGACACCAGTCTGGCGCAAAAAAGGCAATAATCACAGACTCTGGACTCAGAGCTGCAACATTCAGTTTTGACACCAGATTAGAGTACATTGTAACATGAAAATATTTTTGAAGCCAATGTTGGTCCTCTTTTAGCCTTAAAAGACAAGTAATAAGATTCTAGGTGGCATCTGTTACCCAGCAAACCACTGGAGAGGTGCCAGAAGTTCAGAGACTGCAAGGTCTCAGGATGGGTCGGCTATCCCCACCTGCTTCCAGTGGGAGCCCATGGGTTGCAAACAGAAGTGAGGGCTGGTCTGTGTGATGGGGAGACTGTGGTGGAAAGCCTGGCTGTGGAGTGAGCCAGCTCTGGGCTCTGAACCCTTATACCTAGGGGACGGACTCCCAAGACCCCTCGCTCTATAGGAGCTGTGAGGCCCACATCCCTGTAGCCAAGGGTGGAGCCGACTTGGTGCTTGGTGCTTACATGTCCACAGGTCAAGGGAGCGAGAAGACAGCTCCAAGTGGCCAGCACGTTCCCAAAGTGTTAGGCCTGCAGGGCCCAGACCCTTGGTCCACCACAGCTCCTGGAGAGGACAGTGAGGTACAGAGAGGGCTCCTGCCTTGGGACCACTGGGTTGTGAGCATAAAGCAGGCAGGCTGGGCAGGCTGGGCAGGCCCAATTTGGGCCCCTGGCCTGTTCATGAAATCTTGGTTTCATTTTCAAGTAACTTACTTCCACTAACCAGGGTACTGTCATTCTATTTTGAAAACTTGGCTCTTTTGCCAGGGGAAGCATGGTAGGAGCTGGACGGGGCTTCTGTGGAGGGGACTGAGCTCATCTGTGGCATTGGAGGCCTGAAGTCCGACTGTCCTGACATTACAACAGCCCACCCCATCCCACCGCTGCTGACACACTGTGAAGACCAGTGACCTCCACTGCTGTCCACACACTCTGTGAGGAATGGCAGAGCCACCACACCCCGCACACTGTGAGGACCAGAGGAGCCCACCCCACCCCACACTCTGTGAGGACCGGCAGAGCCCACCCCACCCCACACTGTGTGAGGACCGGCAGGGCCTGCCTCACCCCGCACACTGTGAGGACCGGCAGGGCCCACCCCACCCCACTGCTACCCCACCACACTGAGAACAGCCACCCATCAACATTCAAAACAGCAGAAGCAGAAAAAAGACAGGAAATGACCTCACTGCTGCTTTCTAACTTCAAATCCTATAGTTGCTTGGAAAAACCTTAAGAAAAAGGACACGAAAAGCCAAGCATCGATGTGGCACATGTTTGAATGTCTGCCTGCCAGGGTGCTTTCCAGGAGCGTCTGGGGCACAGCTGCCCCCTCCTGAGGCCGACGGGACAGTCTGCTGGGGGCTCAGAGTTTTCCTTGTCCTGACGCTGAAGCTGTGGGCTGACAGTCTCAACTCCCATTTCAGGAGGATCTGTGGACTAGAAGTGTGGACATTTCCCCCATTACCTGGAAAAAATACTCACAGCCTCTGTACTGGAGTATTATCTCCAAACAGGAAGCAGGAAAGATGTGCATCTCTTAAGAGATATCTGGGGTCAAGTTTAGCAAACCCCCTCTGATTACAAGGCTGTCACACAGAGGCACCTCCTTCTGTGACAGTGGTCAGGAACCCAGGTAGGATCCCCCGAGGCCTGCGGAGCCCTTGGCACCCAGGGCCACAGGGTCCAGGGTTAGTTCTGTCTGAAAGGGACCTTTGAGGGAACAAAAGAATCTGTTCCAGAGTTTAAATATATGTATTATGTATGACACGCTAATCCTATGCAGATAGTTCACTTGAGAAGGAGCAGACTATTTCTTTTCAGAAACAGATTCATCGGAAAGTGAGCAGAGGCAAAATTAAAGCCTTCTCAGTGGCTTTGTTCCACTGCCCAGTTTCTAACTGGGTGACACTGTGTGCTTTGCCTTCCTAGGATCCATCCCTTCATGTGGAACAACCATTGTGCATCACAGATGCCTCCCACCCAGGGAAGTCCGTGGCGCTCCACCCAGTGCAAACCGTGTTTGAATCCTGGGACAGCGCCTCAGTTCATTCCAGAAGGGCCTGGGGGTTTTCCTGGGCTTGGGCGCTGCCCCTTCATGCCCAGGGAGTGAGTACAGCATTGTCTGACCTTGAGAGAGCCGGCAGGCTGTGAAAAATGAAGCTCCGAGGTTGATTTATGAAGCTGCACTTAAGACTGCACATAAGGGTAGCAAATTACATGTAAACAAGCTGTGGTTTAGATGTATGGTCATTAAAGTTCGGAGCTCCAGCTTTCAATATAATCTACTATAAAATCAGCTCATGGGGTAGGCCACTCGGTTTTCCTTGGTTTGCCATAAAATAGCCCAAATCTTTGTGTTTGCCTGTGTTCAGGCATTTGGAAATCGCCTTTCAGGTTAGCACTGTCCACGCAGGGGAGTCGCAGAGCATACAGCACAGAGGCAGCTCCCAGACCACAGGCCAAAGCTGCGAACATGGGCACACCACCCCCGTCACTCGGAGAGTCACACACACAGGAGTGGGGTCCTGCGGACTTTGTCCACTTGGCTAACACTTCCACAAGCAGAGACTGCACCTGGGACTGTGACCACACCCCTGACCCTCAGCACACAGGCTTCTATCCAGAGGCATTATCCATAAAGGTTATTTTGGAGTTTAACTTTTTTTTCTTAAAAGAAATAATACACATTCAATATGCAATGAAAAGAGGGATGCAGACGTGAAAGGCTTATTTTGGACTTGGGGCAAGTAACACTTGTGGGAAGCACTGTTGCTGGGTGGCCTCCTCTGGGCATTTCCAGGCTTCTTTGCTCACCGTAGACACTAACGAAGTAAGAGTTTATGGAGACAAACCCAGCAGGGGGCCAGCTCTTCCATGCTGGGTGCTTCTACAGAGTAGCAGAAGGGTTTTTTTTGTTTTTTTTTATTTTTTTTAGGCACAGTCTCACTATGTGGCCCTGGGTAGAGTGCCATGGCGTCACAGCTCACAGCAACCTCCAACTCTTGGGCTTAAGTGATTCTCTTGCCTCAGCCTCGCAAGTACCTGGGACTATAGATGCTCACCCCAACACCCAGCTATTTTTTGGTTGCAGTTGTCGTTGTTTGGCAGGCCCGGCTGGATTCGAACCTACCAGCTCCGATGTATCTGGCTAGCACCCTAGCCGCTGAGCCACAGGCACCAAGCCTAGCAGAAGTCTTTATACAGACGTGAGTTGAAATAGATGCTTCACCCGAGCTTGCCGGAATATAGGACGCTCAGGGCCCATCCCTGTCACTAGGGCAGCAGGAAGAAATGGTGGAGCAGCCCTCACCAGCCCCTGGAACCCTGGACAGGGCGTCTCAGACCTAGGGCACTGGAAGGGAAGCCACAGCTGAGAAATTTAAGTCTGTTTAACAGGAAATTTAAGCTTGACTACTGCTCATAGATTGGATGGCAATGTGTATGTTATTTCCATATTTGGAAAGTCAAATTTATTTCTTGAAATGAAACTAAATAAGTGGCCAAAAGTAGGACTTCTCAAGTCCCAGCTCTAGCCATCTTTAAAACCTTCCCAGGTCAAGCAGGCCTACAGTGGACATGACTTACAAGAGAAAACCAAACACATAATGTGCTTTGGAAAAACAGAAAAATAATTACAGCAGGAGTTTCTGCATCATCCTGTTGTTTCTCAGACCACCTGCATCACCGGTTCTCCTGGGCAGCAGAAAAGGGCTTCATGAGACCCCTGACCCCATGTCCTCGGTGCAGAGTCACTGGATGGCCAGCTGTGGGCTGACATCCTGCATTGTGGGGTTGAACAAAGCATCTGAGCACAGCCCTTCTTCCCCATGAAACGAGGAGAAGGTGTGACTCCCCCCCCCCCCCCCCGCTCAGGCCCAGGAAGGTGAGGGGGGAAGAATTTGCAGATGTCTCTGCAGGCAAAAGGCTTGAGAAGGGACCTATTTGAGGGACAGATGGAAGGTTCTAGCCCAGAACCAGCTTCCTCTCTACTTTGGTGTCTCAGCCAGGGGACAGTAGCTGAAAAGAGCCAATTTCAACACCACCATTGAGCAAGTGGTGATACCAGAGTTTCAGGTTCTTGGTCTTGACAATTCGAAGAATGAATCCATGGACCACAGGATCAGGGCTATGTCAGGATTTATTCACAGACACAAAAATTACAACTACAAAAACCAAACCTCCTGGCAGAGAGAACCCAGGAGTGGAACAAGCTCTCCTGCTTTTTCTTTGAGGTCTGTCCTCCGGCTCCCTGCTCAGGGATTTATATAGTGGCATGGGGGTTGTTCTGCTAGGGTGTGGGTTTTGCCAGTTACAGCCAGCTGTCCAGTGAACTCTCAGGCCTTAGAAACTGACAGGAAATCCACCAGTCAGAAGTGCACATGGGAGAGACAGCCAGGCGCCAGGTCTCCCCTGTGGGTGTCCGGCCCTTCCAGCAAGCTGGTTCCTCCATCTGCAGCAGCATCAACACCTCTAGTGCTAAGGTGGTAGGTCGTGGTGCCACCTTGTCATGCATTAGTGGAACAGAGAGGGATAGAGATCCTGTGCCCAGAATCGCTCCTCCTGGTCCCTGCAGGGGGAATCCCCACTCCCCACTTGTTTATACATTCACCCATGAGCTACTCATTCACTCAGAAAATATAATGTTTTAAAATTTAGCACAGATTCTGACATGCGAAGTCACCAAAGACAACCCCTGCCTGATGCCATTCGAGGTCAGCCCAGATTTGTTCAATCCCTTTTTAGGCTGCACTTAGCTTGGTGCACACGGGCCCTGAGCTAGTCCCTGGTGATGCAAAGATGAGCAAGAAATTGTCCCTGGTTTTAACACCAAGAGGTCACAGTAGGTAAGCAGATGCTTGCAACAAAATGTTACAAGGTTATGACAGAGCAGAGGCAGAGAGGATGCCATGTGCATGAGACACCAGCCCTGAAATAGTGATAGCAAGAGGCTCGATGCAAATTTCAAAATGGGGCTCAGGGACAAGATGGTGAGGGGTTTCACAGTCTGGTAAAGGCTTTCACATTAGCCAGACCAGATGTGAGCTTCTGAGCAGGGGCAAGTTTGAGACGGAGGCTCTGCAGGACTGTGGGGCAGCTGAGTGGTGGGTAGGGGCTAGGAAGGGGATATGCAGGTGAAGCCCTAGATCAGACAGGGTCAGGAGAACCAACAAACAGGAGATTCCCAGCAGGTAACGGAGCACGGAAGCTCAGGGTAACCCCTGGCGACGTCCGCAAGGTGCACTGCAGAACCTCAGACCCGGACAAAGGAGGTTGGAGGAGCCACAAGGGGCCATCTTCAGGGCTGTCCAGTGGGTAGGATGGAAGTCTGTAAAGGGCACAGAGAGGTTAGGTGTCAGATTGACCTTGCTTCCCTGTCCTCCCAGCAGCCTGGTTGTACCATGTCCCAGCCACACTCAAATGACCCCCGTGTTCTCTCATCATGCCCACCTTGGCTGGGAAGTTCTGCACTCACTGCCCTTGCTAACAGCAGAGCGTGGCTTTCAGAAGTGTCACCACTGGATTAGGACAGACAGAGGAGGGGGAAGGAGGCTCCTCGTGTTCCTTAATTAACCCTTCCCAGGACTCTAGGAAGCCTCCATCATTACGACCATCACACAGGTAGGAAACCTGAGGGTCCCACACTGGGACCTGGTCAGCGTCTCACCAAGCTGGTGTGGCTTGCAGGAGGGCCAGCGAGGGTGCCATTTCACTAGAATGGTGTCAGCGCTCCTTTAAAAGCTACCAGAAATACAGAATCTGAATAATAATAACAATAAAAGGTAAGTTTTCCATCTGGAAGGTCCTCACACTGTTCACCATTTTTGAAAGCTTTGTTAATAAAAAGGAAAAGGCAGGAAAAAGCATCTTGAGGAAAAGTAAATGCCTTTCTCGAGCTCTGAGAAAGAGCCAGTGGAAATTCCTCAAGAACGAGGAGCCGGCAGCCTTCACACCTGCCACGACGCTGGCTCATTAATCACGGCCTGTTACTGTGATTTTAGTCAGTGTTGATCTTATTTTCTTTGCGTAATCCGATTAGTTTTGTTTCCTTAGCCAGCACCAGGGACCTCTCAGTTCCCAGCATTCTGCCCATCAGTCCACTTTAGGTGGGAACAATTCAATTCATTATCATTAAGCCTCTACTTTTAATGCCACTTTGGGGGAAAATCAGTGAAAGAAAATCCGCCTGGCACAGCCCTTGCCCAGTGCAGGTGGAGACGATCTGTTCCGAGCACCTGAGCAGCCCCAAGCCACCGTCCTTGGGGTCCCTAATGTCGTTCTGAGCTGCAGCTCATTAACACCCCACCCTCTGGCAGCCCCACTTGTCAGGGAAGAAAGAGAAAGTTAAATATGGAGGTTCTGAAACAGTCACTCCGGAGGGACATGGTAAATTACCTCTGGTGCTGCCAGGCTTGGCCAGTGCGCCCAGGGAGGAAGGGTGCCCTGTGTGTGGCTGTGAGCACAGCAGACGGCCACACGCCACTCTGGTGATCTCATCTCTGTCATGTGGCCTGCCCTCGGTGCTACAGCAACCACAGCTCACAAGCACAGCAGAGGCCGACCCCCACATTGCCGCGGCAGCTGTTTCAGGTGAACGGGACCACTAGAAACCTCTGTTATTTTTCCGTTTCAGGAGCTAATGCTCATAGACTCACACACTAGCAGCCGTGCCGACATCCCTTACTCTCCTTAATCGGTGTCCCTGCCACCCTTGTGTCCTGCTGGGGTGAGGCTGGCACTCACTTGGTTCCCCTGCGGCCTCTCTGTACCTTCCCTCCTGCATTAATGGTGTCCAGGGCCTCCTCACTGATGGGATGGACACAGTGGGCAGCTGGAGTCATGGCCACACAGTATAGACATCTCCAGGTGTAGAAGGACATGATTGAGAATAAACTGAGATCTGGAATGAGGGGTGTGGGAATGAGGAAACAAAATGCCTTCTCAAGTAATCTTGTTTGAGCAGCAGAAAGTAATTGAGAAGGCGATTAACGCTCAGTGGTCAGCACCTGCCCAGAGGTCTGAGTCACAGCGTGTCGGCCCACCCTGAGGAAAGGCAGCAGAGAGCTGCACGGGCTCTGCAGTGGGTTCAGGGGGACTTATCCACGGAGCTTATCCAGAAATGCCAAAGTCACAGGGAACATGGTCAAAGATGAGGGGTTCTGCTAGGTAGTTGACACTACATCACAGACTATTCTGGACCAGCCCAAGGGCCTCAGAGAAGGCGCGTGTGCTGGGCCCGGCCAGCATGAGTCCTCAATGCTCCTTTCTACCCTGTGCCTGGAGGCATCCGTGGACTGTCACAGCACTTCCTCACAGCTGGACTCGGTCCCCTCTGTTGCACACATTTTTGGAGCAAAGGTGCTTCACCAAGGCAGCTGCTCCCTCAGCAGAGTGGGGCGGCCCTGCCTTTCTCCATCTGCACAAGACCCAGCTTGCACTTTCTCAGTGTCCGGGAACAACGTGAAGATGAAGAAAATGCTTTCCCTTGAAAGCATTGTTTAAACTTTGAAGCACTCAACAAACACAAGGAATTGTTAGTATAAAAACACTTTTGTGGGAGGGGTGCCTGTAGCACAGTGGGTAGGGCTCCAGCCCCATGTACTGAGGGTGGTGGGTTCAAACCCAGGCCCGGCTGAACTGCAACAAAAAAATAGCCCAGCGTTGTGGCGGGCGCCTATAGTCCCAGCTACACCGGGAGCCTAAGCCCAGGAGCTGGAGGTTGCTGTGAGCAGTGTGATACCACGGCACTCTACCAAGGGCGATAAAGTGAGACTGTCTTTACAAAAAAAACAACAACAAACTTTTGTGTTTTTTATTATTTCAATGAAATTGAAAGTAAGCCCTGGGATGGTTTATACAAACGCAGGTCTATGCAAACAGAGAAGCCTTAGTGTGTGGACCGACCACCTCAGGGGGCCTGTTAAAACTCCAGCTCAGATTCAGCAGGAGAGGGGGGTGAAGCCCAAGACTCAGCACCTCTAGCAAGCTCCCAGGAGAGGCTGCTGCGTCCTGGGCTGAATTTGAGTAGCAAACACTCAGACACAGGCCCTGATGCCAGACACCATGCCTCCCAGGGTCGTGGGGTGGGGCCGGATTAGCACCTTTTGAGTGGAGGTGGGAAGAGAATTTGACCCCTTCAGACACATCATGCACTGGTATTCCTTCCTACTGTGGAACCAGCAAAAGTACCAGCTATTCTTAACACTGTTGAGTTTTCTTTATTCAATCATTGGGTGGTGCTAGATATATACTGATACTTGATCTTGATAAAAATATTGCTTATTTCAAAACTGTACATTGCTATTTTGTTGTGAATAATATGTATAAATTAAAACTTATTTTTCAATGACTTGAAACGTATTATTCCATATTAAAAATTTGATAAATAAATAACTGCATTTTACTCATATTGTTTTAGAAACACTTTTTATACTTAATCAGATTAATTTTTGTGAACAGGTTTTAGAATAAATCTATATCTCTAAAAGACAACCTAGACTACAGCATAAAATAAACTTTCACCTTATTATGTGGTTTTTCCAGCACAATGCATGGAGGATGGTGAAACATCACCAACGCAGGTACAGGAGTCCTTTAAAACTGGCAGATTTCTAACTTGAAGTCCTTTCCTTTTTTAAGCTTACCTTTATATGAGGTCAAACAATTAAGTTTGTGAGGTCATCCCAGAAAAAGTGCTACATACCTCTTTGCTGAATATCATTATAGTCACCTTCCAAGTCTTCCCCTTGGCCATCTGGTGACATTAGTGATATTCAGCAATGAGGTATGTAGCACTTTTTCTGGGATGAGTTCACAAACTTAATTGCCAGGCTTTGTACATTCCAAAATTGCTCTGAAGGGTGGACCAGGGACTGATACGCAGCTGCTGAGGAGAGCACCGTGGAGGGCTATCCTAAGATTCAGCAATGAAGGGTGTTGCACCTTTTCCAGGATAAGTTCACAAGCTTGATTGTCAGTGACTCAGACCTCGTATATGGTCATAAAATATCTAAGTCGGGGTTTTAAGAGGCAGGGTTGTAACACTCGAGGGTAGGCAGGGTCACTGCTCCGCTGCTCAGAGCCCAAACTCCAGCGCTGCCTAACCACACAGTGCAAATAGTGGTGCTCTCGACAGAGACCAACCTGTGGTCCTGCCTGGTCAGAGGTAACAGCAGTGGCCAGCCGGTGGTTCCTGTTGACTGCAGATCCAGTGATGTCACAGGCGGAAGGGGGCCGATCAGCCTCCAGCCCACCTCAGAGCACAGGCAGCAGCCCCACCTAACTGGAGGTCAAGGGCAAGCTCTGTGGGTTAATCTTGACCCCAGCTGGCTTGGCCTGAGTTCCAGGCTAGACCCAAGAGTGAAAGTCTGCCCCTTCCCTACCACAGAACATCCTTAAGCGCCAGAAGAGACGGCTGCTTCCTCCAATGCACAGGCAGCGATGTAGGCAGAATCAGAATGATGACACCCCTAAATAAACAGAGGTTTATGGACTGGCAACAAAGAATGCAGAACACATTTCTTAAACTAGTTAAGTGAACTGCAAGAAATGGATCAAATGAAATTTGAAAATCAATACATGATCAAAATGAGAAGTTTGACAAAGTAATAGAAATAGCAGAAGAAAAACAAAACTTCCTAAATATATAGAAACCCAACAGATGAAGAAAAACACAAGGACTGAACTAAAAAATGCAATAGAAATGTAAATAGACTCAGACAAACAGAAGAAAGAAGCAGTGAGCTCAAAGGCAAGACCTTTGAAATTACCTAAAGGAGTGAAAAGGGCGGCGGGGGGTAGGATGAGGAAAAGCCTGCGGGAATCACAGGGCACCATCGGGGGAGCCAACGTCCTCGTGAGAGAGGAGGACGCGTGTGGCACGTCCTCCAGACAGATCCTACTCAGGTCACAAAGAACATTGACCATATGAGAAAGTTGAAATCACAGCAAGTTTCTTTCCTGACCACAGGAATATAGAACACCAGAAACTGGAAGAATCTTGGAAAATTCACAGACCTTTGGGAGTCAAACTGCACATTCCTGAGCAACCACTGTGTCCAACAGCGATCACCATGATGAACGGGGCAATGAAAATATCAGGAGACGGGTGACACTTACAGGTGCAGCAAACCCACTCGGCAGAGGGAAGCTTATAGCTATAAATGCTTATATCAAAAGGAAGAGAGCTCTCAAATAAACAATGTTACACCTTAAGGAACTAGAAAAGAGAAACAAGCTAAGCTCGAATTTAACAGAAGGAAGGAAACAATAAAGATCAGAGCAGAAAAAAGTTATAGGCTAGAAACACAATAGGAAAAATCAATAAAACCAAGGGTTGATTTTTTTGGAAAGATAAACAAAATTGACAAACCCTTAGCTAGACCAGCCAAGACAAAGATGCAAATAAAATCAGAAATGAAAAAGGAAGCATTATAATTCACACCTCACAAACACAAGGATCGTTACAACTCACACCTCATGAACATGAAGGATTGTTACAACTCACACCTCACAAACACAAGGATCATTATAATTCACACCTCACAAACACAAGGATCATTACAACTCACATCTCAAGAACACGAAAGAGCATTATAACTCACACCTCACAAACACAAAGGATCATTATAACTCACACCTCATGAACACGAAGGATCGTTATAACTCACACCTCACAAACCCAAGGATCATAAGAAACTACTATAGGGAATTATATACCCACAAAATGAATAACCAAGAAGACTTAAGTAAATTCCTATAACCTACGAACTACTTTGTCTGAATTATGAAAAAATAAAAATGCAAATTAACTAAGTCGGGATACTGAATCAGTATTACAAAGTCTCATCACACGTGCTCACGGGTGAATTCTCTCAAACGTATGAAGAACTCAAGCGAATCCTTCTCAAATGCTTTCAAAAACACTTAAAGGGAGGGAATATTTTTAAATTCATTTTTGGAGGCTCACATTATCCTGATACCAAAGCTATAAAAAGACAAAATGAGAAAAGAAAATTAAAGAGCAACAGCTTTGATAAACACAGAAAATCCTCAAAAATCCAACAGGACGTGGAAGGGGCCATTCACCACATCAAGTGTGATTTACTGCTGAAATGCAGGACATGTCAACACACAGAAATCAATAAATCTGGTATACCATATTGACATAATGAATGATAAAACCATGCAATCATCCAACGATGCAACAAAATCATTTTAGAGAATTTAGCATGCTTTCATGATATAAACGCTCAACAATTTGGATATAGAAGAAATTTCTCTAATACAATAAAGGCTATCTATGACAAGACCATAGCTAACACCATATGCAACAGTAAATAGTTAGCAGCTTTTCCTACAAACCAGGAACCAAATAAAAACACCCTTAATAGAAATGCTAGCTAGAGAAGATGGGCAAGAAAAAATAAAAAATAAAAAGTGTTCAAATACAGAAGTGAAAAGTGAAATGGTTTCTGTTTGCTGATGGCAGACCTTGTGTCTGGAAGCCCTTACATGCTTCACTGTTGAACCGACTGCCACGTGCAGGATAACAATGTCACACACGACCATCAGGAGTATTTCTAACACTAACAGCAAACTGTCCAAGTAGAAATTAAGAAAAAATCCTATTTACAATAATATTACAAAAATACTTAGGCATACATTTAGCCAAAGACGTAAAATATCTATATACCGTATATACTCGAGTATAAGCCAAAGTTTTTTTCGGCACAAAATTTGTGCAGAAAAACCCAAACTTAGCACAAATTTTGTGCCGGAAAAACTCGGCTTATACTCGAGTATATACGGTACTAAAAATTATAAACATCGCTGAAAGAAATGGAAGGAAATGCAAATAAATGGAAAGAAATTCTGGGTTCATGAACTGGAAGAATTAATATTGGTAAAATGTACATATTATCCAAAGATAGGTAAAGATTTAAAGAAATGTTTATAGAAATTCAAAATCTCACTGCTATTTTTCATGGAAATAGAAAAAAGGTAACTCTAAAGTTTGTGGGAAACTGCAGAGGACCCTAAACAGCCAAAGCAATCTTGAGCAAAAGTGGACAAACCTGGAGTCCTCATACTACCTGATTTTGAAAAACGTCACAAAGCCCCATTAACTGGTACCTGCGCAAAAACAATGGACAGACATGGAGCCTGGAAACAAACCCACACATTTAGAGTTGATGGGTTTTCCCTAAAGGTGCCACCAAGAACATTCACTGGAGAAAGAAAAGTCACTTAAATAAATGATTTTGGGAAACAGAATACCCACATACAGAAGAAAAAGGTGGTGCCCATACACCACGTCTGAGACTGACGCCGATGGATGGGAATCCAAGCACGAGAACTGAACCTGCAAAACTGCTCAAAGAAAGCCCAGGGGGGCTCCCCAACATCGGTCTGGGCAGTGATTTCTTAGATATGACCCTCAAAACACAGATAACAAAATGCAAAAATGGACAAATGAGATTCTGTCAAACCCAACAGCCTCTCCATAATGAAGAAAACATCCTGGAGAGTGAAGAGACAACTCCCAGACGGAGAGGCGATGCTCACAAGCCACACGTGTGATGAGGGCTTAGACCCCAAGTATGTGAACAACTCAACTTGAAAGCAAGGAAGCAAATAACCTGATTCAAAAAAACCCTGAAGTTTGAACTGACATTCTCACAAGAAGAAATATGAACAAACGGCCAACAGTTTAATGAAAAATTTCTTTGTAGAATAATTGAAGAAATGCAAATTAAAATCACAACATCACTCTACACCTATTAGAATGGGTATGACTATAAAGAAAAGATAACCAATGTTGCTGCAGATTTGGAAGGAGGTGCTCGCACACTGTTGGTGGGAATGTAAATTAGCACAGCCACTGTGGATAAAAGGACAGAGGTTCATCAAAAAGTTATAAGTTGAAATAGGACGTGAACCAGAAACCCCACTACTGGGTGTCTAACCAGAGAGCCTGAGCTCAGGATCAAATAGCCCCCTGCACCCCCTGTTCACTGCACACTACTCACCACAGCCAGGCTGTGGAATTCACCCCATTACCCATCCATGGATGAATAAATAAAGACAATGCGGTGTGTGTCTATGTAATGAAATGCTATTCACCCTGAAAAGAAAGAAATTCTCCCATTTACAGCAACATGGATGAACCTGAGAGATATTATGCTTCGTGAGTTAAGCAGGGCACAGGACAACACACCCCATGTGATCTCACTTACATGCAGAATCCAGAAAAGTCAAACGCATGGACGCACAGACTAGAATGGTGGCTCCCAGGCTGGTCACAGGCTGCAAAGCTTCAGGATACAGACAGAGTGAGTTTTGAGATTATTGCCCAGCCTGGTGACCACAGTTAATAATAACGTCTGTTTCAGAATTGCTAACAAAGCAAATTTAAAATGTTCTCGCTACTAAAAAAAGTATATGAGGTGATGGATATGTTGATTACCTTGATAGTCACTTCACAATGTGTACACACATGGAAATATCTGTGTGCCCCGTAAGTACAGTAGAACCTCCACAGCTGCCTGCCTGCCTACCCCGACCACCTCCTTGAGCTGACCTAATAGACGGGACCATATACACCTCAGGACAGTAGGCCTAGTTCCTTACAATGTCTCCCTTTCTATGTTGACCACCACTATGTTGACTTTTCTGGATTCTGCATGTAAGTGAGATCACATGAGGTGTATTGTCCTGTGCCCTGCTTAACTCACGAAGCACAATATCTCTCAGGTTCATCCATGTTGTTGTAAATGGGAGAATTTCTTTCTTTTCAGGGTGAATAGCATTTCATTACATAGACACACACCGCATTTTCTTTATTTAAGGGCCCTGGGGTGGGCCCTTATAGAGGTTCTCCTGTATATGCAACAATATTTGTCAATTAAAAATAAAAACATAAGTAATTAACTGAAAAGTATTGGAAACAGTGTTTTCTTTTGTTAATATTTATGCCCGCAGGGGCTAAGGTTCTAAGATTACAAAGGTAAACTAGACAGAGAGGTCCCGCCCTTGGCCAGGTCACGGTCTCAGGGCCAGGCAGTGGACACAAGCTTCTGGGTGACCATTCTGTCCCTTACGATAGCTGGGATAGTTACGTTGAAAAGGCAAGTAGCTCCAGCCAGGAAGGACAAGAGTCAGGGGGAATTCAGAGAAGGCCTCCTGGAGACGTGATGTCTTTGGTGATACAGAAGTGTCAGGAGTAGCACATGGGTAAGGGATTAGTGGGGGCCACAGGCAGAGGGTCCAAGGCACAGTCAAGGTCGTCTGAAGTAGGTCAGGGGCTGGAGGTAGGCAAGAGGTCACCAGGGCCTGATCCTGCAGGTGCTCAGGCCACATTCGGAAGTTCAAACTCTATCCTAAGGAGAAGCTTGGCCTTGGCTGCAGGAATTCCATGCAGGATGGGGCATCTGACACAACCACTCTTCTCTCTCCTGTGAATGCCCTGCAATCACCAGGTGGAGACTGCACATGTGCAGGCACGGACAGTAGGTGGGGAGAGGAGGTGGACCCTGGGCCCTGAGGAGCTTCCCAGGTGTGACAACACACAGCCTGTCCTGGGGGAGGAGAGGAGGAGATTTCAGTCTCAGTGGTGGGGGCATCCACTGGTTCCCAGCAGGGGAGGGTCAGCTGGGATCTGTCCAAATGTCTCAGAGCTCAGGAGGGAAGCCTGAGAGGAGGCAGTGACCATGAGTGGCCTGCAAAGATGAGCCGGCCCCTCCCAGGAGGGCAGGGAGCACCACCAGCCAGGTAAGGAGATGTGAGCAAGAGAGGCTTAGATATGCACAGAGATCCAGGGACAGGACAAAGAAAGAGGGAGGGGAGGAGGGGAGGCAGCGAGAGGGAGCCCTGGAGGGACCGCGTGCAGCTGGCAGTCACCAAGGGCCGGCTGAGCCAGGGACCCAGGGCTGAGTCCTGGTGGTCACCAAGGGCCGGCTGAGTCAGGGACCCAGGGACGCGTCCTGGTGGTCACCAAGGGCTGGCTGAGTCAGGGACCCAGGGCCGCGTCCTAGAAGAGGCCCAGGAAACGCTGCTCTGGCCCAGCTCCTCCTGGAACCGGGGTCCCTGAGAGCCCGGGGGCTGTTCTACTGCAACAGCAAAATTCAGAGTAGTACCCCGGAGTCCACTCCGCGTTGAGGGCCCCTTCTCCACTGGGGTGTGGGATGACAGGTTGGGCCCTGGAGGGCACGAGAGACCAGGTGGTCCACAGGCTGCCTGGCCAGGGCACACACACTGAGTCACACTGATGTATCCACCAGCCTCTGTGGTACTTAGTTGTTAGGAAGGCTGGAGAAATCAAAGAAAGAAAAAATAATAAAGAAAGGAGGAAAGGGGAGGAAGAGGGAGAGGGAAAGGAGGAAGGAGAGAAAGGGCCGGCCCCCAGTTTCCCCAAACAGCTCACATCCCCTGGGGTCTGTTTCCCTGGTAGACATCACAGAACACTTTCCAAACGCACATGAGTCACTGCTGGCTCCAGGTCCTGAGGGCAGAAGCCCCACCACTAGGGCCCACCAGGATCTGCCCGCAGCCTGTCCCCTCCACTTTCATGAACAGCACCCTGGGGGCTCACGCCTTCCAGTTTAAGTGCCCCACGTGCTCCCTGGCACCTGAGTGTGGCCCACTTCCAGAGCTGGGGAGCACGACGCCCCCACTGCCATCACGCTGTGCAGCTGTCTCACCTCTGGAGCCACGAGCCTTAAAAAGTCAGAGCCACCAAGCTGTCCCTGAGCAAATATTAAAGCATCAAAACCCACAATGCTACTTGGCACATATTGAAAACATCAACCTTAATTATGTTTCATGTTTGCACAAATTTTACACATTTGCTTTATGTTTTCATGTGTATATTTGCTTCAGTGTTATCCCTTTTAAATTGTAAACTAGAAGGGAGAGAAGTAGACTTTAATGATGTTTGCACAGGACTCAGCACTAACTCTCAACTAGAAGAACAAGGTCAATCAAGTAATCTGTGGGAGTTCAGACATATGCATTTTTCCAAATCAACCATCTAAATCCTTTATTATGGTGTAATCCCCACTGGAAGGCACTTGCTGCATGTGCATCTCTTGTAATGCCCGTATCACTCACAGATAGGCTGGCGCTTCGTACCTACTCCTGACAGATGAGGCCTGAGGCTGAAGTAGTTAAGTGGCCCCGTTGCACCGCCCGCCCGTGAGTGGTGGAGCCAGGACTTGAATCTGCCCTGGCTGGGCCATACTGTAGGGTCCATTCCCTGAGCTTTCTCACTCAGCAGGTCAGTGATGACACCCCATTAGTTTCCTTTGCTGCCTAACAAGCTATCACAGACTTAGTGGCTTAAATGTTCCTGTGTCTCAGTTCATGATTTCCATAGGTCACAGGTATGAGCTCGGTCTCATAGGCTACAGTCAATGTCAGCCAGGGTGGTGGTCTCATCAGAGGGCCAGCCGGAGGAGGGTCTGCCTCCAAGTCCACCATGTTACTTGCGAATTCATCTCTGCAATTATAGGACAACGTTCTGTGTTTTCTTCCCAGCTGTAAGCAGAGACCACTCTAAGCTCCCCAAAGCTCCCTCAACCCCTGCTGAGTTGCCTTTTTGCAGCAGGCCGGGTTGCTTCTTCCAAAGCCACACGGGGGTCTCTGCTTTAGTCTCAGGAGGGGCCTTACACTGTGAGGCAGGTGCCTCCTTGGTTCCACCAATTGCTGGTCAGAAGCAAGCCCAGGATCTTCCATTACTCAGAGGGCAGCTGTGCCCAGCCATCTTGCCAGCCACCCTGGGGTGCGCCTGCCCAGTGCTGCGAGGACACAATGCTCCTGCTAGAACCTCACAGACTTAGTGGCACTATGCTGAATTTTGGCTCCACCAAATCTCAGATTTTCTATTTGACAATCATGGGGCTGAGACCAACCCAGATCTGCCCTTGGCCCCTGGGCACCCCAGGAAGCCAGTGCTGTGTGGGCACACCCAGAGGGCCTCCAGGGCCTCGTAAGTCACCACATGGGCCAGAGGCCTTCACAGTGAAAAAGAATGACCCTAATAGTCCAGGACACAGGGCCATACCAGAGCTTCCAGAGCCAGCGAAAACAGATGTGTGGCCATGCTGATGATGCCACCCTTCAGTAGCTGTCAGTGTAGCTCGCAGGGGCCAAGACTCTTCAGGGGACACAGACCCTGAGGCTGGGACCCAGGTCCCACTTCCCTTCTCATCTGAACAACCTCAGATACGGGGCCTTGAGGAACAGGGCAAATCAGCTAGGCACCTTCCATGGGACCAAAAACTCCTAGCAGAGGACTCAGTATGCAGGCAGCCTGGAGACCCATGGCCTTCATTACAAAGGAGACGACACTAATCCATTACATTAACATTGTGGTCACTTGCTGAAGGTCAGGCCCATCCCCTTGCTGGAGGGGGAAATCCTCCCAGGGGCATGCAGGGCCGCCGAAAGCCCAGGAGGGCGCGGTTGGCATAGCTGAGCACAGACCCCTCCTCTTATATGGGCAGAGGGTGACACAGAGAGTGGTGCCCCTCAGAGAGGAGGGAGGGGGCCATGCAGAGCAAGACACAAGCAGAGACTCAGGAAAGTGTGCACTGATGCTTGTAAGCATATGGCCTCTCTCACCACTTGATCTGTGTCCACTGTTTATCAATAGATACCACGGCTCCACACTCAGCTCACGGGCTCCTGCTGCCAGTGGACGTGTGCTACGTGGTCCTGGGTGAATGTTGGGTCCAGGGAGTGGGGTCAGCCTGGGAGGGCTTTGGTGAAACCTCCATGCCTGAGGCACAGCCTGGTGGCCACCAAAGGTCACTGATGGGTCCAACAGGAGGTGTGTCCCAGAGGGAGCACTGTGTGCTGGGATGGGCATGAGAAGGGAGCCAGGAGAGGAGGGGGGACGGCCAGGTCATGCTCAGGAGTGGACACTGGGCTTGACAGGGTGGTGGGATGGGGCACAGAGGGGTTGTGGCCAAAGATAGCAGAGGTCACTTGGTGAGAGACTCACTAGAATCCAAACTCACTCATGCTGCTTTCCTGGCCTAAGTGCATTAATTTTCTTATTTAAAAATACCCTGCCCTGTATCTCTGCCACTAAGTTGCTTTAATTGTGCACAGCAGCCGACACTTTCAGACAGCCTCCCGAGCACATTCTCTTACCGTATACCTGCTGGAATGGGGTTCGTGCCACTAACATATTTCTAATATTTTGCACCTACCTTGAAGCTAAGTCCAATCAATTTTTAATATCAGAGCTTTCTGGAGGTCACAACACTGTCTGCAGGCCCTTGCAGGAGTGTTACACGTGCTAAGCGTTCTGTGCCCTGTGTTGGCATAAAAGAAGATTGTTGGTTCTCATAGGTTCTGGGCGCATTCAGTCTCCGATCACTCTCTATGAGAGCTGCAGCAGAGGGAGCACTCACCATCTGAGGAGCAGTCGGTGCGTCTTCGGCAAGTCCCTCCCCAGGGCCCTGTAATTGCATTAGCCAACCACTTATCCAAAGCAAGGGACTGATTGAGAGTGTATTATTGTGTAAATAATGCATTTGCTTTGGATGTGCAATTATGGAGGGAGGATGGGGAATCATGAGCGGAAGGATACTTCAGGGCAGGTCTTGGGCAAGTGCTTGACCTTTTGGCCGACTCCCTCAAAGTTCCCCTTCAGGAAGAACAAGTCCCTTCTCTCAGCCTCTGTCCTAAATAGGACCTGTCCGTACAGGAACACAGCTGAGAATGTGTGAACATCAATCATTTCTCTGATCCCAATGACTCATGGCAAGCACCACTGACTGATCAGTGACCTGTATCAATAACTGATAAACAGGGCTGTGAGACTGATCACTCGGTTGTCCTCGCTGCAGAATAGAAGCCGGCCTGGTGTGAGTCACACTGACAGCCCATGGTGGGTGGGCGATGTGGGACCCTGCAGGTGAACGGGCTGGAGATGTCAGCCTCACGCCTGCACTCTGTCAGAAAGGCACACACCACAGACAGCCCCTCGTGGAGCCGGAACGCTGTTCCTAGTCGCATCATAAACAGGGGCAGCTTCAGAAGAGCAAGAAGTTCGTTCTCTACACCGTTTGGGTGAACTGAGATGTTGACAGACCTGGACCTTGCAGCTTAGGGAAGTTGAACACAAGGGGGCCACACAGGAGCGGCAGGTGCCTCAGGGAGCTCAGTCTTACTGGGGGCGGGAGCTGCTCTGTGGAGGCAACACGAGAGTGAGACTTTGTGTTCCCGACTTAGTGGGAAGGAGATACGGGTGTCTACAAGAGGACGTCATATCCTCAGAGTTGAGCCTTGGGGACCCCCCCCCCCAGCAGCTCGTATCAAAGGCACCAAGATGGTGACTTCTGCAGACACCAGACAATGCAGCACAGAGTCAGAGGGAAAGAAATGCACCATCTGGGGTGCCACGTGTGGACCCCAAGCAAGCACATAACGTCATCTGTTCATTACATTGACCTTGGAATTACCATCCCCTCTTCTGCTGCTAAGAACGCTGAGCCCAGGTGGTGAAACATCACAGCCCCGCAGCCCCACGAGCTGGTAGGTGTGAGGCCGTGTTGGAACCGACGTCTCTTTGGGTTTTGTCAATGTGGACAGGTATTTTGGCTGTGAGAATGGGTGGGAATTAATGTGGCAGTGGTCAGATCTCAGGAGATCTTAGTGGATAATCAATATCTTTTTTTTTTTTTTTCTTTTTGCTGTTTTTGGCTGGGGCTGAACCCACCACTTCCAGCATATGGGACCGGCGCCCCACTCCTTTGAGCCACAGGCGCCGCCCGACAATCAATATCTTTTGATATATTGTGATTTATTAGCTCCCTTAATGCCAACAAAGGATGGTAAAACCCTGATGCCTCCCTAGGGGAAAGCTCTTGCCTGCCTTGCTCTGTTATTTACCCCTTGCATCAGCCTCTGTCCCAGCCAGCCGTGGTCTGTGACGCTGGCCACACTCACAAGCTTGCTTGGCTGTCTCTGCCCAGCAGCTCTGCAACTGCCTGCCGGGTGCCAGCGGCCAGGTACAAGGGCAGCTGCCCAGATGACAGCCCAACCAAGGTACACCCCAAGGCGGCCCTGCAAGGCCTGCAGCCTGCAGCCCGTGGAGGAGCTGGCTGCCCTCCTGGAGTGAAGCGTTCGACCTCAGAGGCGAGACTCCCTGCCTTTCCCTAGCACAATCTCTTTCGAAAATTCAAATTTCTTGAAGAGGAAACCTGTGGGAAGGATGTTGTCATATTGCTTCTGCTTTAAAAATCAGTATGGTCAGCCCTACCTGAGACAAGGGCCAGGTGGTCTGGTGACCTTGGACATGGATGGGGAAGGAAAATGCTGGAGGGGAAAAGACCAGTTATGACCTCAGTTAATTACTACGTGGCCATAACCTTGTCAGCTCCCTTTGGTGGGGGTCGAAGGAGGGGCCCCTTCAGGGTCATGCTGCAATTCCAGGACACTGTCTGGTCTCCACACAGCCTCTAAGTTCAGTCTCCAGGGCTCAGTTACAAGGGAGCAAACAGGCCTCACTGCAGCTGAGCAGAGGCCACTTCCTGCGAGGGACACATCGCCCAGTCACACCCTGGCTGAGAGGAGGAACAAGAGAGACTCATGAGATTTATCATGTGCTGAGTCACTGAGCCCCCCATTCCTGACAGTTCCTAAAATACGTGCCCAGCATTGCACATCCTCAGACGTGCAAGGAGGAGACAAGTGACAGGATCCCACGTGGCAGAAAGAGCCCAGCGGTTACTGCACCAGCGTCAGTCACAACTCTAGAAATGGAAGCTGCTTCCAGGGCGCTTGCATGTTAAAAAGCTGTTGCAGAGAGATTCTTCTGTGCTTAATATTTTACATCTTATAGGAAAGGGGTTGCAGGTGCCCCCTCTGTAGGAGAACTCAGGTCTACTCAAGGATGGGAAATGTGCCATGTCCCCAGTTTCCTGTTCCACTTTGGGTGCACACAAACCATTCCAGTTTCTCACTTTTTTTGTTTTTTACAGGTGAAAATAATTCGTTGAATTAATCCATACTTCAGAGCACCATGAGAGTTTTAAAAAGGGAAGAGTAGTCAAAATATAAAAATTAGAATGCATGTCAAGTTCTACACAAGAGAGAAGGAAGCACTGAGTGGTCCAGAGACCAAGGCCGGGCCCAGAGAGGGCTCCCACCTGCTCTGTCCTGCTTAGGGGACTCTGCGCCAGGCCCAGCCTCGGGTTGCTCTGCGGATCCGGGAGGCGAGGGTGAATCCCAGCACCACCCTTCTCCCCACATCTCTTTCCTGTGACCACTGAAAGGGGGAGTACCACAAAAGGTGGGCGTTGCAAAGTCCTGACAGGCCTGCACAGCCTCTATGGGCACAGCGGTCAGGAGGAAACCCTTCCCGGTGCCACAGTGAGGGATTGTCCAAGCAGGACCTTCATGACAGCAATGCTTAGACAGTCAGCTATGGGTTCAGGCTTGTCTTCCCGGCCACTGCAGAGCTGCTCAGCGCACAGAGCCTTGGCCTTCTGGGGACAGTTGCTGCCTTTGCTATTACACTTTGCCTTGAAACTCTGCCCCAGAATGAAATGTTTTCTATTGTGGAAACTGCATTTTTCCCCACTAAAAGAACAGAATAGAATAAAAATTAATAACAATGTAGCAAATGTATAAAAAACAAAAATATAGAACACATTCTTCATAGCCTAAATAAACCATATCCAAAATGATTGGCCAAACTCAATAGCTTTTAAAAGTGGTATGTTGTTAAAAACAGTGGATTTGTACACAATTGAGCATCCCTCTTTCATGATGGGGCAATTAGAGACAGAAAGTAAGAGGTAACCAGCTGTGGGCTCTAGTTCAGAAGTGAAACAGCAATGCCTGAGGCTGGCGTCTGCGGATCCTCTGAGCCAGGACTCCGGGTCAGCTGCAGAACCTCTGCAGACCCCAACTCTCCTGGGGATAATGGGAGCCAGGTCCTTGCCCAGCCAAGGCCTTCTTTGCAACTTCCACAACTGGCCTTTTAAGAAATTCCTCCTGCACCAACACTGTGCCAATGAGTAGCCCTCACACCACCTGCAAATCCTCTCCAGGCCAGACGGCCAAGTCGCTTCCCGCCTTGGCCCAAGAAGCCACCCAGTGCCCTGTCCTCCTCGTGCCTGTCTGGACACTCAGACATGGCCAGCACAGAGTGCAGAGCAGCCAGACCTCTGTGTGTAACGGTTGTGTTCCCTTGGGGCCACGTCCCCAGGGCTATGGCTCAGTTCCGTGACTGGCACATCTGTGGCTTCTATGTCATTAAGCCCAAGTAGCCTAATGCTGTGTGTGGATAACGAATTCTTTCAGCCTGAAATTGAGAATTTATATTTCATCCTATTTCTCTTAAATTGGTTAGTTTGGGTGCAACATCCCTGCTCCTTCAACTGTTCTGACCGTATTTCAACACCTACTTACCAGCTATTACTACTGGTTCACGTTAACTAAGGATATTATGGTCAATCCTCTGAGTAAGCATTTTGCCCATGATTGAAACATCTCTGTTTCCCTCGAACGTGGATACAAGGTGGAAAACATGGGATGCAACAGCAGGGGACAGGCCCCGGCCCCGGGACCACCTGGGGGTCTGCTGGGTACCAAGCATCTCAGCATGGCCGTGACCCTGAAGGTGGAGGTGTGGGAAGCCCAGGTAATGACTCTAGTTTTTCCCAGGGGTGATCTTAGCCTTGGAACAGCGTATTTTTCAGGCCTATAAAGACTTCCCAATTGGAGAACTGGCATTTGAAGTAACTTTAGAATGATTTGTACCTTCTGTAATGCACCTCCAGCCTAAGGACTGAGCCTGCAGCCTTAAGGTCACTCGTGACATCTGGGTCTTTAAGTGTGGACTCCTGACTGAATACAAATGTTGTAGAACAAATCCTTTCATTTTTTAAATATACTTTTTGATCCTTTTTTATATTTTTATTTTTAAAAGAATGTATTTAAAATACCAATGAATCAAATACGTTTTAGTGAAATAATCCTCCCCTGGGTGGCATTTGTGGCTCAAAAGAGTAGAGCGCCGGCCCCACGTACCAGAGGTGGTGGGTTCAAACCCAGCCCCGGCCAAAAACTGCAAAAAAAAAAAAAAAAAAAAGGAAGAAATAAATAATCCTCCCAGACTGATGAGCACGATTAGAACATTAGCCATAAGGGCTGAAGTGTCGGCTGCTACACTCATGGTTTAGTTGTCACTTCCCCGCCTTCCGGGGCCACTGCCACACAAGGCTGCTTGGTGAAAATGTACAGGGGTTGAGAACGTCAGTCTGTTACCAGCTTTTGACAACAGTACACTGTGCCTCTGTTTGAAGTAGAATTTCTGAATAGTTTCACAGCTCTGATAGTATTTTCTAATTCTTTCGGTTAATAGCCCATCGTGTCAGAAACGGTCACAAGAAGAAAACAGGTGTCTTCATGGTTGGGAATTGTGATGTTGTCTTGTCTCTGCTAAAAATACGGTGATTTGCTTGCTTTGCGATGCTGCCATATCAACATTAAAGAAATTCAACGTTTATCAGCATCTTAACACTCGTAAGGACTACAGATATTCTAAATTAGATGAAGAGCCATGAAAAGCTGTGTTGCAGAAATTAAAGCCGGAAAAGTGAAAGCAAAGACAGTTCTCTAAAGCAGAACTAGGATCTGGAAATCGTGTCACTGATGCAACTTAAAAAGTAGCTGACAAACTTGGGGGGAAAGGGAAGCTGTTCAGTGATGTAGAAACTGTGAAAGAATTTATTATTGAAATTGTAGGGTCACAGGTAACATTTCTAGGTACAAACTGCCTCTTTCCAGGAGAACCATAACCTATCCACAGCATGAATTAGCCTTCAGTTTAACAGAACAACTTTATGCAATACTTCAAAAGGGAAATGTGTGTTGTTATTCAATCGCTTTGGATGAATCAACAGACCCTACTGACTCGGCACAGGTTTCAGACTTTATTCAGGTCATAACAGAAGATTTTCTTTGCTACAAAGAAGTATTGACTTTGGACCCACTTATGAACACAGCACAGGGAATAGGTATCTTCAACAACTTTCAGGATCAAGGCTGTGAAGTTGGACTGAATTTGGTAAAGTTAGTGAGTGTACGTACAGACAAGGCACCTTCCATGCCAGGAAAACAGGAAGGGTTGATTGACAGGTAAACTATTAACACTTTCATGTCTTTTCATGTTTTTTTTTTATTTATTTATTTTATTATAGATAAAAATATGCACCATAGATGTGGCCCCACCCATTACCCTCCCTCCATCCAAACCTCCCCCCTCCCTTCCCCTTCCTTGGTCCTTTCCTCATAGTCTTGTGGTATAGTTGGGTTATAGCCTTCATGTGAAAGCTATAGTTTAGCTTCATAGTAGGGCTGAGTACATTGGATA
>CAUYPK010130153.1:0-25342 GCA_963574355.1 Loris lydekkerianus
GTTTATTGCAGCCCAATTCATAATTGCTAAGTCATGGAAAAAGCCCAAGTGCCCATCGATCCACGAATGGATTAATAAATTGTGGTATATGTACACCATGGAATATTATGCAGCCTTAAAGAAAGATGGGGACTTTACCTCTTTCATGCTTACGTGGATGGAGCTGGAACATATTCTTCTTAGTAAAGTATCTCAAGAATGGAAGAAAAGTACCGAATGTACTCAGCCCTCCTATGAAACTAATTTATAGCTTTCAAAGCTATAACCCAGTAATAACCTAAGAATATGGGGAAGGGGGAAAGGGAAGGGAGGGAGGGGATAAAATGGGCAGAGGGAGGGTGATTGGTGGTATTACACCTATGGTGCATCTTACACGTGTACATGTGAAACTTAGTAAATGTAGAATATAAATGTCTTAACACAATAACTAAGAAAATGCCAGGAAGGCTGTGTTAACCAGTGTGATGAAAATGTGTCAAATGGTCTATAAAACCAGTGTATGGTGCCCCATGATCACATTAATGTACACAGCTATGATTTAATTAAAAAAAAAAAAGTTCTAAAAGATTTTCTGGGGTTTTTTACTGAGACAATCACATCATCTGTGAATAAGAACTATGTCTTTCTTTCCAGTCAACGTGCCTTACTTTTTTTTCTTCTCTCTCTCTCTGTTTTTTTTTTTTTTTTTTTTTTTACCCCACTGGCTGGGATATTTAGTACAAAGTTGAATAGAAGTGATGGAGAGACATTCCTTCATTTTTTTGGATCTTGAGGGAAAGCATTAACATTTTCATCAAGTTAGGTGTTGGCTTATGGTTTTTTGTAGCTACTCTTTATCAAGTTGAGGAAGTTTCTCGTTATGCTATGTTGCTGAAAGTTTTTATCCTGAATAGATGTCAAATTTTGTCAAATGCTTTTTTGTTTTAATTGATATCTTCATGTGATTGTTCTTTGGCCTCTTGACTTGGTGGATTACTGTTGGCTCATTTATTTTTTTCTTTCAATATTGAGTTAGCCTACATCTTTATCCTGAGGTATAAACCTCAGGATTCTAGTTGCTACCATTTTGTTGAAGATTTTTGCATCTGTATTCATGAATGATACTGGTCTTTTTCTGTACTGTCTTTGTATAGTGCAATTCTGACTCTAACTACCTGGAGTCAGGTCACGTTTGACAGGTTAAGGGCATGGTCCTCTGCAAAACTGTTCTCACTTCAGATGTTAGCCACAAGTTTCAGGGTTTCTAGGCCACTCAAGCTTCTGACTAACTGGGTACAAATTTGGGGATTTCCTCTATGCTATCAGGTTCTGTAGAACAACTCATAGAATATATTTAGGAGGATAATTTTGTTACAAAGTACACCAATCAGAACTATCCAAAAGAAGAGACTGGGGCTTCTTCCATGACTTAGCAATTATAAGCCCACACTTCTTAAGTTCTTGCCTCAGGTGAGATAGCCGTCCAGGAGATCTCCTTCATAAGCTTCTTGTCAAACAGCCTGGATTCCTTCTTCTGACCCATGCTTTTATTCCTGGTTGGCAGTTACCTGAATCCAATCTCTACACCCAGCTCCATTTCAGCTATGCTCCTTGATAACTAAAATGGTCAAGTGCAAATGTCAGCCCCCCCGAGGGTAAGTGCTCAGCAACCTTTGTCTGCCTGGGTCATCCTTGGGACTTTTCTCTCCCCCGTCCAGCAGAGCTGTAGGGAATGGATTGGAGACTGGATTGGAGATTGGAGATTTGGCTCTGAATTTCGGCCTCTACCATGCTTTGTGAGGCAGGCAGCTTTCTTGAATGCTGATTTCTAGATTTCATCATCTGTAAAAGGGCTTATCATGCCCATTTTATAAATTTGTGGAGAGGATTCAATAAAATATTAGATATGTATATCTAAGTATCTCCTTTTTAATTACATAAAGGATTTTCACACCTACACACACAAAAGCAAAAAAAAAAATAAATAAAGAAGAAACACATTAAAATGAGGAATACTGGTTTAATAAAATACTTATTCTTTTCAATAAAAATGCTGTATGTACACACAGTAGTATACACTCATTTTTACATTTGAAGTTTCTAAAATGTGTTATGTTTTAGAAATTTTTTTTTAAACTTCAGAACAAAGGTGCAGAGTTGAGGAAAACCCAACGTCTGAATTTTCTAGTTAACTTTTCTTTTCTTTTCTTTTTTTTTAGAGATGACGTCTCGCTCTGGCTCAGGCTAGTCTCTAACTCATGAGTCAGGCAATCCACCCGCCTCGGCCTCCCAGAGTGCTGGGATTACAGGCGTGAGCCACGGAGCCCGGCCCCCAGTTAACTTTTCAATTTCAATTACTTCCTATACCTGGACAGGAAGTTGAGGTAGCACCTGTCTGGTTTTGCCTCCGGGATGGGAACATTCAGATCAAGAAGCCTTGGTGGGGGCTAGGGAGGGGCTGGTTGATATCCCTGAACCTGGATAACATCAAATTCCTTACATCTGAGTGGCACTTTGGAAATCCCTGTGAGGAGCAAGACATGGGAATTTTTATGTGTGGGGGAGAATAGGATATGTCACCCTAAAATATGAAGGATTGTTGACCCGAAGGCAATTGCAGAGAAGCCAGTGTAGGAAAGAGCTCTGCCCTTCCTGTTTTTGCTTAAAAGCAGGATATAGATTTAAAAGAAGAAGAAGAGGAAGAAGAGGGTGAAGTTTTGCCACCACCCTCACCACCCAAACAAGACGTCAACCACTGAAGGCAACCTCAGAATTCCCCGCGGCCTGGAGATGACCCCAGGGGAATCTGCGTGAACAGGCTCTACCAACCAGCCTTCACTGGCCATTTCTTTGTCTTCCCACATGTTGCCACCCTTACACACTCAAACTCCTTTTCCTTTGTCTTGTCATTGCTCTAGAATTTTGCTTTTCTTTGTGGAAGATGCTTTAATAATGAATTCAAAATCACCTCTTTGAGAATCCCTCATTTCCTGGTGTCTCCCAAGTGCATATAAAATAACATAGCAACAAATTTCTATTTGATTTTCTCTTTGTTAATCTGTCTTCTGTTACACAAGTCCATTCCAACAAAAAAACCTGTAAGAATTGAGGGGAAAAAATGGTTTTCTTCCCATACATGCCTATTCCATAGATGAGAAAAAATGGGCTTGGAAGGGGGAGAAAGCCTTCCCCACCGCTAGTTAGAGAGGGCGTTAGTGCTCTGTCCTGGGTCTCTATTACCCTTGGAGCCTGCACAATATCACAAAACTTTTCAATCTCTACTTTGCAAATTTTCCCTCCTTGCTCCATACCCAGTTGTGGTTCCCTTTGTGCTCCTATTTCTTATTAATTTTATCTTCATTTTATTCAAGGATCAAGATATTAACCTCCTAGAGTGATTCTGCCTAGCAACAAGCTGCAGCGGAAATGAGAAAAAACATTTTCATCCCTCTCTCTCAGCATAGCCCCCTTCCTACAGATGGACAGTGGCTGGGGCCTCTTGCAAAGGTTATTTCTAATGATTCCTCCAAACATACGAGCAGTGCTTTTCACCCATTAAGCAAAATTCTTGCATTCTGTCCTTTTAACATAAACGAAGGTCTGAAAGCAATCTTAATGCTTCCTCTGCTGTCCTCAATACTTAGATACTCCTGATTTCCCCCTTTATCTATCACTGTGAACTATTAGCTGACTACTGAGTGCCAGGCACTGTGCTGGGCGCTTTAAGTGCCTTGTGCCTTACGCCAGCCTCTGGGACAAGCACTCTGTGGTCCCCATTTACAAAGCAGGACATGAAGGTTGAACAAGGTTGTCATTCAAATTCATTAGAATTAGAACTTAAATCCAAATTCAGTAGTTTTTCACTCCAAAATCTATTCCCCATGCCATTGGATTTTACTACTTTCTCTGCATCATGAAAAGAAATGATTTAAATTTCTAGAATAGTTGACAATACATTGGTTTTCATAATACAAGGTTTGGGTTCCAGTGGAGGAAGAAGATCGCACAGGGAACCTTCCCATTTCAGCCTTTCACTTGACTTGGATGAACAGGCAACTACACACCTGCCCTCTGAATGTATCATATTCCAGGTACCACGGCATATGATAAATGAAGAAAATATAATTTTAAGAAAAAAGATTCTACTCTCTTTATTTAGAAGTTTAATCAAAATACAATTACAAAGTGAGAGGAGATAAATAACTCTTTCCAAGGATGTCAGGGTTTCCCCTGAAGAGGTATCATCTTGAGCTGGCTTCAGAGCATAGCCTTGTTCAGGATGAGGGCATTTCATCTATAGGTTGGGCAAGGGTGAAGGCCTGTGGCCCTATGAGTGCATGGCACAGAGTGGCTATAAAGAGGTTGGTTTGGGTCAGACGGTTCATAACAGGTGTCTCTTACCTTGTACTTTTGTGTCAACTCTCCCCAGGACCACGTGTCATAAAATGGTTTCCCATTTTTCTACCCAGAAAGTATGGTCATCAACATTAAGAAATGCATCTTAATGTATTTTAAAAGCAGAGCTTTTACTAAAATACACAG
Organism: Loris lydekkerianus; assembly: GCA_963574355.1. Classification (NCBI taxonomy): domain Eukaryota; kingdom Metazoa; phylum Chordata; class Mammalia; order Primates; family Lorisidae; genus Loris; species Loris lydekkerianus. The sequence goes on from CAUYPK010130153.1 coordinate 4,522, forward strand.
GACCATATAAGCATTTTTGTTTAATATTTAATTCAGCAAAAGGGAAATAGGCACGGTACCAAAATACACCTCTGGAACTCTGTAGCACTCGTCTCAGATCTTGGTTGCTTTTGATCCCTCTAACCCTGGAAACTTGCCCTAATGTTTTAGAAGTTTAGTTTCCTTAGCTCTTAAATAGGAATAATGAAGAGTGATATTCAAAATATCGCATACTGGTAGGCACTGTGCACCCAGCAATCCAGACAGAAGCTGGCCGTTCAGGGCTTCACAGCCTACACGTCCCACCTGGAGACAATGGCACCCCCATCACGCGGGGGACGTGGTGACTAACTGGTACAGAATCTGGCCCACGGAGACGCTCAACAATGGCCAAACAGTTCAGAAGTTCACTTTCCATTTTCTCATGTCTTTGGAAGGGATGATATCTTTGCTTTTCAGTCATACGGATAACTTTTCTCTCCACCTCACATCTTTGCCACAGTTGAAGACCAACAGTTCATCCTTTGTAATAAGTACAGGCTCTGAAGAATTGCTTTTGGTCTACACAGTCACAGTGAAGTTGAGGCGGGGGCCACAGAGATCTTACTATTATATAGGCAGCAAAAGAAAAAATGTCTTTGAGAATTTTGGCTGGATCAGGCATAGGAAAAAATGCGCACTCCCTGCCATGTGAGAGACTGGCCTGCGTTTCTCTCTCCTCCTAGCATGCCTTCTGGAGAGTAGAGGCTAGAAAAGTGAACATTTCCCAGACCCTTGCAGATAAAATTTCAAATGTGAATCAGATTCTATCAATCAGAAGTACTGTAGGAGATTTGGATGCCAAAAAAGAAGTCAACACTTTGCTCCTGCTATATCTGTGGTCACTAGCTTTGTGGGTATAGGACTACAGTCCCCAAGCCCCAGGCTGTAGCTTGGTACTGGTCTGTGGCCTGATAGGAACCAGGCCACACACAGGAGTCGGGAGGGAGAGCCAGTGAAGCTTCATCTGTATTCACAGTCACTCCCCATTGCTCACGTCAGCACCTGAGCTCCACCTTCTTGCAGAACAGAGGCAGCACTAGATTTGCACAGGGGCATGAACCCTACTGTAAACTGTGCACAGGAGGGAGGTTGCGTGCTCCCTGTAAGAATCTAATGCCTGTTGATCTGAGGCAGAGTTGAGGTGGTAGCAGTAGTGCTGGAACCATCTAGTTGCAGGAAAACAAGCTCAGGGCTCCCTATTCTGCATTAGGGCGAGCTGTATAATTATTTCATTATATGTTACAATGTGATAATAATAGAAATAAAGTGCACAATGAATGTAAAACACTTGAATTATCCTCAAACTATCCCCTACCCCAACTGCACTCCATGGAAAAACCGTCTTCCAGGAAACCTATCCCTGGTACAAAAAGGTTGGGGACGGCTGGTACAGAACATCTACTTTCCTGAGACAGGGCAATTCTGGAGCAGCAGTAGCTGTGGCTTCCCTGTGTCACAGATTCCTGATCATGGCCCCACAGTGGTGTGACTCTGGGGCCTGACAGGTGCACGGCAACCTCCCGGTTAGGCCACAGCAGCCTCATGGATCAGTCTCACAGCGTGACTTTGACCATCATTCCTGAAAGTTCCGACTTGAGTCTTTTACCTTCTGGAGTGGTTCTCTCTTACTAAATGTAGGCTAATTATATTCTCAAACCCAGCCTTCTGGGAATTTAACCAACACATATATCCATACTCCATATGTATGCAAAAAAATGCATATATAAAACTCACTAAAACACAAGTCTATATCGGGACGGAATTGGAAATCACCTAAATGTTCATTAGCAGGAAATTGGATAAATAAATTATGTTGTTCCATATACGTTAGTCCTGTGCTAATAACTTTTATTTTTTCAGAGGAAATGTATTTAGCTGTGTAGCTATGGACTGACGTGCAATACAGGTAATGTAATGTCAAATAATGTGGCTATTTTATTTTTTGCTTGGATAAACTTACCACTCATACTTGGAAAGTGATAACCTCACCCCAGGTTCTGGGTTGGGTCCTTCCTTGGCTGAAGCCTAACTAACTTGGGTGACCTCTCTTCTCTCTTCTAAGATTGGTTCTGATGGGGAACATGACCCAATTCATGCCAATGAGATGTGAAAAATTGCTGGCTTGAGCCTCTGAAGGGAAAAACAACAACAACAATAACAACAACAACAACACTGAAATTAATGCTTTCTGGCTCTTCTGAGAGAACTTCAAGAAACGACCCTCTCTATCTGCCTGCATGTGGACATGGAGGTTTGTAGCCCTGGGGATGTTAGCAAGTTCTGTGACAGTCAGTTTGGGGAGCCAGCCTTCACCATAACACCATGAAAAGCAGAGCAAGATGAGAGAGAAACCAGGCCTCTGATAACATAGTTAATCCGCTGAGGTACAGCAACATTGAATCAAGCTTTCTGTGAACTTCTGGTTATGTAGGTCACCCAGTCCTGCTTGTTATACAGGACAGTTTGTATTTGATTTTTGGTTACAAGCGATAAAACTTATTCTACATGCTAAGTGTGGAAACATTGAAGAAGCAGAAAAAGTAAATAATGTATTACCCCTTTGAGAACAAAAAGTTAAAAAATGCATATATACAAATGTAATTGACTATAGGAAATTTTTGGAAGGAGACACAAAACTGTTCATTGAAATTATTTCTGAGGAGTGGGAGATTAGGGAGGTCTGTGGCCAGTGATAGACTTTTCATAATTTATCTTTTTATATGTGAACTTCTTTAATTAATTACCTATATTACTTTAATGATTAAAATAGAATCATCTGGTCTACTCATGAAGCAATATCTTCACAGAGGAATGGTTGGGGTCTTTTCAATAATTGTTTACACAGGCAAAAGAAAAGGTGAAGGAAGGGGAAGAAGTCCCTCCTTGGGTCACATCATCTATGCACTGGGGCAAGGGGCCAGGGGAGTTATCAGAGCCTGGACCTCTCTCCTTTCCCCACCAGCCACGTGCCATTCAGAAAAGGGCAGCCAGATCCGGGCTTGAGAGGCAGTGGTGCTCTTCCATCGTGTTTGCATTATCTCATTTATATATGGAACCTAAAAAAGTCTAATTCATGGAAACAGAGAAACGAAGGGCAGTTACCAAGAATTGGGGAGAATGAAAGAAATAAGGAGATGTTGGTCAAAGGGTACAACCTCTCAGCTGTAAGATGAGTAAGTTCTGGAGACTTAACGTACAGCATGATTATCAATAATTGTGTATTACATATTAAACACTTGAAATTTGCTAGAAGAATTCCTCTTAAGTATAGTCACCACCAAAAAAAGGTAATTCTGTTAATCATCTTAATGGTGGTAATACTTTCACAATGTATACGTCCGTCAAAACATCACCTTGTAGTCCTTAAAAATACGCAACGTTTATTTGGCAGGTATGATCTGGGAAGATGAGGTTATTGTCTACTGACAACATTCATGAGGTTTTGTTAATCTCATGCAATTAAGCTGTGACTGAAATAAATCTGGGGGCCGAGAAAAAGACCTTGTCCCTTAAATGGAAAAGAAGTCACCACTGGTCCTGCTGAGGGGGTGTATGGAAGGAGAGGGGGCCAGCACAAGTGGCAGCATGTGGGAATGTGGGGACCCTGGCTCTTTCTATTTATCTCTGTTAGATCTTCCCCAAACCACCTTAAATCATGTGGGCCCCAATTAAAAGGCATTCCTATCTAAGCCCCTCAGACATAGACATTCTAGAGTCACCACTGGCCAAACTCATCTTGGACCCTCCCCCCAGGGCTCAGGAAGCCCCAGGGAACCAAGATCCCAAAGTGCTCTGACACTAGCTGCAGGGAACGCAGATGGGTAGCAGTCCCCAACTCCTGCCTGTACCCTTTCACTGTGTCTGTCACCTCTCCTTTCTCTGCCCAAGGGGCCCTTCAAAACTTACTACTAATTTTAAAACTCAGATAAGCCTGTTTCTAACACTGAAGTGTAGAAAACAGATATTCATATTCTCTCTCTCTCTCCCCAAGTTACAGAGTTCACAAGATTAGGATAGTGGGACCCACAATTTCTAATCACTGCACTTATTTTTAAAAGGAAGAAAAGAAAAAAGAAGCCTGAGAGATGCTGTTATGGCGGCTAATTAAGTTTCTTCTTTGCTGTGACAATGCACTCATTTTTGAGGCTCATTACTTTTCCTGTAGCTCCTTTCAAGAACTTGGTTTAAGGTTTAAGTTAAGGAAACCACAAGGCAGGTCTTAAAGCCGCAGGCCGCACAGGGGCCAGTGGGCGTGCGCCTGGTGCCCGGAAGGCTCCAGAGAGGGAGAATGATTGTGGACTTGCAGTTTCTTTGGAAGTGCATGAACAGAAAAGGAAGGGGGTACAGCTACTCTTTTTACAGAAGGAGATCCAATGAGCTTAGGGATAAGAGCATGTTTAGCCTTTAGCTAATGTTCAAAATTCAGGGTATTCATTTTTTATTTAATACTCATTTATTCCATCAGCAGATGTGAGTTGCCCGGGAATTGCCAGAAACTCTGTCCTATGTATGGAAAAGCGGGTGAGGTGCAGGGGAGCCCCGGGCTTTGGGAGAAGGTAGCAGGTGCCCTGGACACAGGGGAAGGGTCTGCTAGAGGCAGCTGGGATGAGTACAAAGTGATTGTGACACGTCACTTCTCAACTCTATGTCGGGTCACATTTGGTTCCTAATCTGAAATGGGCCCTTATGGGAGTATTTACACCTCAGAAAGCAACCAACAGTCCAATCGCCGGTTGTTTACCCTCCCTTCCAGAAAGCCGGTTCACTGGCACCATGCTGATGCCAGTGAGAAGCTGAGGCAGAGATGAGAAACTGAGGCAGAGGGAGGAAGGGCATGTCAGTCTGTGCTCAGTAACCGTGTGCCAGCTACAGTGAGGATTCACATTTCCTTCCTCCTCCCAAGTGATTGATAATCAAGCTAAAAGTGCAAAAGATAATCCAATTGTCCTAAACAGGTATCTGCAGAAACCTTAAAAACATAACACAGAGTGCTATAGATAAGATAAATTGCTAACATAGCCCACTACAGTGAGTTTTGGTTACACTTTTTTTTTTTTTTCCTAATCAAATTAGATTCCTTTGAGATCTCTAAAGGGCATCCCAGAGCCTGCAATGCCATTTGGACTAAGGTGCCCATTTTGCACCGCAAAAGTCTTCATTTCCCACATAGACTTTGTAGGTACTGAACAAAGCATTTCTCCAATGTGAAGGCAATGCTCTGTATAGCCAAACATTTAGCTAAAGGCAGAATAAAATTTCAATAGATGATACCTGCAAGTTCAAAAAAATCCGCTGACATTTGCAAATGTGTGTTGGCTAAAGCAAATAATAACAAAAGTCTGTTTTCCATTAGAAAATAATAGGGGTTGGATATGAGATTTGAATAATAAGGGATACTCATATTAAATAGCTGTTTTATTCTTGTCTTTTTCAAAATACCCAGAAAAAAAGAAAGCAGTAAAGAAAGCATCAGCAATGAGGAAAAACACACAGGAACAGATCCCCAACACTGCGTTGCAAATGTCCACTCGGAATCAAATTGCAAACAAAACCCACTTCTATGTCACTTAAAGTCCTCTGTCCACCTCCGCACACACCTCCCCACCCCTGATCCTTCCCCCTCCATTCTGGTAATGATGTGAACACTCAAAAGTCAAGAATCAGTTAAGAAGGAACCAAAAGAATGTTTTAGATGAAATCAGATGTGACCTCTGGAATCAGGAGCGTTTGCTGAGCATGGTTTTAATTATGGGGGCTCAGGGAGCTTCCTTAAACCTGCTCTTTGCTGCAGCCTGGTACACCTCTGAGAGGGGGCCTGGCCCACCAGCCTGCCAGAAAAAAGAGTTTATGGCCTCTCACTCCATTAAAAAAATAAATAAATCAGAAGCCCGGAGGCAGTCACATGTTAAGAAGCAATGAAATTGCAACCTCTTCTTGGACATTTGAATTCCCAGCCAAGGCTCAGCCTTACAAGCCGCAGCTAAACCTTACTGTGACAGAATTAAAATTCTTTTCTCTGATACAGTCTGGCTTATGACATACGGCTCATAGCAGAAGCCCAAGGGCTCATCCTGTGTTTTCTGAGGTCTCATAAAATGGTCCAGCCCTAATGGAAGGAAAGAGTCGTGTGTCTTAAAAATCTATAGGTGCTTCATTACAAGCTCGAGTTCTTTAAATGGTGCAGTCTCTTGAACACTAAGGGCCAGGCTACTTCAAGATGCAAAAGGAAATTAAATCCATAAATGTGAAAGTTGGGGTCTAATATCACTGGGGAGGAGAATTTCTAAGTCACTGGGAAGACAGATATAAGAGAATAGAGGGAAAAAAGCAGAGAAATTCACTAGCCCGTGTTGTAGGAACAAGAATTGGAAAATCTTTGACAGAGAATAGTGCCAACCATCAAACTTTCCCCTTCAAACAGCTGAAGTATTGGTGTGATGGTTAAGGTTACATATCAACTTGGCTAGGCTGTGGTGCTCAAATGTTGGTCTAGTGCCCACCTACAGGCTGCTTTCAGGTATTTTTTAACAGTGACTAACATTTAAAGCAGTAGACTTTGATTAAAGTAGTTTACCCCTCACCACATGGGTGAGCCTCATCTAATCAGTTGAAGGCCTTAAGAGACGTGACTGAGATCCGCCAATATGAAAGAATTCTACTTGCACCTGGGTGGAAGGTTCAACTGCAACTTGAACTTCACATAACATAAGCAAACAATGTAACCCAATGTACCCTCATGTTAATATCTTTCACATCTTTATAAATTTCTGTATCTTTATTAATTTTATGTCTAGCTGTTCTATTAATCATTGAGACAAGGGTGTTGAAAAATTTAACTGTGGATTTGTCTAATTCATCTTTCACTTGTATTCATTTTTGCCTCATGTATGTGAAGCTTTGTTGTGGAGTGTGTCCACTCAAGATACCTTGGTAGGTTTATAACTTGAAAAAAGCAGTTAGACAATTTTGTGACATCAACTTACACCTTCAAACACAGACGATCCTGAGGTTTTCTTCCGATTCTTGCATGACTAGGAATAAACAATATTTATCCCAGATGAAATGGCTTCCAAAGAGAATAACTAAACACGCTTTTTAAAGCAGTGTGTTTTCCTCTTCTTAAGCACTTGAAGTCTCATTGAAGAAGTAAAACCGTGACACTACGGCACACAACGCAAGGCTGTTCACTGCTAATAACAGAGCTGGCCCAGAAGAATTCTGCAGGTGCCAAAGGGGCTGGAGTTCAAGGCTGTCTTCACACTTTCACTCCTTTGCTCTTCCGCCCCCCTTCCCTCTCTGCTCCCCCATCCAATACCCCTCCCCCCCGTCTCTTTTCCTCCCTTCCTCTCCTACATTTCACATTTACTTTGTACCTAATCCAAATTTGTTCCTTTGTCAGGAAGAATGTACAGAGTTGATCCAAACAAAGCCTGTGGCCTCAGAATCTATAAAAAGGGAAACCAGCTCAGAAGAAGTGAGACTTCAATTTGGCCTTGACAGACAATACCTGAAGGACAGATTCTGTGTGATGAATAAATTTATATATTCATTATAAAATGAATGGTTTCCTATAAAATTTGAAGTTTTCAAGTCTTCTATTATATCCTTCTTGACCAAAACATACAGGGTGTGTTTTTTGTTTTTGTTTTTTTTTTTTGCCATCAAATCACATAGACCTATGAATTTGAGGCTAGGTACAGTGGCTTACACCTGTATTCCTAGTAATTTGGGAGGTTGAGGTGGGAGGATAAGTTGACGCCAGGAGTTCAAGATCAGATTGAGAAACATAGCAAGACTTTATTTTCTACAAAAAATAAAAAAATCAGCTAGGTGTCATGGTCCACATTTGCAGTCCCAGTTACTTGGAGGGCTGAGGCAGAAGGATTGCTTGAGCTCAGGAGTAGGAGGCTGCAGTGAGCTTTGAAGACATCATTGTACTCTGGCTTGGTCAACAGAGTGAGAACTCTCCTTAAAAAAAAAAAAAAAGAAAGAAAGAAAGAAAAGAAAAAGGACAAAGGAAAACAAAAACAAAAGAAAAAGAAAAAGATATTGAGAGTAGGGAGAATATCTATGTGTAACAACATAGGTATTTGGGCATTTTTCTAGCCATTATTTTTTTCTGTGTATGAGACATAATAACTAAATTTTGCGTCCTAATCCTACTTTCTCCCGAATCTTCTGATTTTATGTAATTTTGCTCAAAATAAGTTTAAAAATAATCTAACTGAATGGCTAAACAATAGTTTATTTTAAAATTTTCTCACATTTTACATATGGATCAGTTCCTGTTTTCCCTTATTAAATATGAGTGGCAAACAGATTTTTATAAACTCCATTTGTGATTTTAGTGTTTTATAGATGAAAAGAACTTTTCAAGATTCTCAAATCCAGCCACCTCAATTTTCAGACAAGAAACTAAGGTCAATTAACTGAGTTCTTTTGAGCTTTAGTTCTTAAATTTTCATGTGTCTGGAGATCACAGATTATGACTCAGTGGGACTGGGATGGAACCTGATATTAAGCATTTCTGATAAGCATCGAGGTGGTACAAATGATTCTCAAAATCTGATATATGAATCAGGTAAACGGTCTGAATCCCCATGTGTGTGTCTGCAAAACCTGAGCAGGAATAACTACTGTGTACTGATTCTCTTTCCTAGGTTAAGGCTATGGTGGCTTACGAGGGCCCACAGGTAGAAGCTTTCAGATGTAATTGAAATTTAATTTGATTCTCTTAAGACACCTTTTTTGCCAGCCGCTTGAGATACGTAAGCTCTGGCTGACCACCTGATTGTTGGAGAGGTTTCATGGCAATTCAGTGATGTAGGGGAGCACGTAGCACCTGCTAACCTTCAAGGTCTTCCCAACCCCAAGGTTAAGGTGGTAGAAATTCATACTGAAAACTTTGGACATTTATCAGGACAGCTAACTCCTCAGCCATTTAAGATACAAGGAGGCATTCTCTGACAGAAGTGCATTGCCAGGCAGAAAAACCAGATAAAATTAGTATGCTTTTTTTTTTTTCTCTCTCTTTTTTGAATAGTCTGGGTGGAGATTAGAGACCCAGGCGATGGCCAGAGTTGTCACAGGAAAGAAAAATCTCTGTCTCTTTTGGAAAAATAAAACCTCATGTGAGAAATTTTCAGAAATATAATTTGCATTTGAAGAAAATGTCAGAATTATTTAACACAAGATGGGAAGCAAAAGTGGAAATGTAAATGATTGGGGACTCTCTTTACCGAGGGATGATAGTGTCACTTCTTAGTTCAGACTATGTCTCTCTGCAAGGTTTTCACATGATGATGTTCTCCTTGAAACGTGTTAATTGTCTGATGGGATTGTGGTTACATGATGAGCTCTAACTGGAGAAAGCAACCCACACCACATCAAAACCCCTAAAAATCCCCATTTCAGTTGTTGATTTACTTACATTTTCCAAACAACTGGAGACCCTGTTGGGTGACACATAGGTATGTGTATGATAGAGACAGTGCCTTAGAGATGTCCCTGAGGAGCTCATCATCCCTGGTACCTGGCACACTCGTCTTCCCTGAGTTCAACACTTGCAACTCAATCTGTCTACAACCAAGCTCATCGTCTGCCTTCCACTGCCAAACCAGGTCTCCTTTTTGATTCTGAATTAAATTCATTTCCCGTCATCACCTTCTTCTCAAAATCACAAATCATACTCTAAACACATTCTCCACACTCAGCTCTCCACTCTGACACCAGGTCCTATTGATTCTCCTGTTTTCAAAGATTTAAAAATTTAATCCCTACGACTTCAATACTCCATACTCTCGCCAGATTATTCTTTTTAAAAAATGACTAATCTGCTTGGTGCCTGTAGCATAGTGGTTACAGTGTCAGCCACATACACCGAGGCTGACGGGCTCGAACCCAGCCTGCGACAGCTAAACATCAATGACAACTGCAACAAAAAAATAGCCAGGCATTGTGAAAGTGCCTGTAGTCCCAGCTACTTGGGAGGCTGAGGCAAGAGAATACCTTGGAATCAGTATCTCAAATGTGGTACTATGGCACTCTACTCTCAAAAAAAAAAAAGAATACTCTCCTTGTCAAGGGCCAGGTCACTCTCTGATCAGGAATCTACAATCTAAAGGTCTTATCTCCTCACCTACCAATCAAAGTCATTTATGAACTGCCCCCACTGGTCTGTTCTGCCTCCTCCCCATGGAGGCTGCAGCTATCACTCAAAAGAGCATGCCATTCTTAAAAGCCATATTTAGGGGGATCATTTTGTACCATGCTCACAAGGCTTTGGGTTTAAGTCCCAGCTTCACTCTTTTCAAGCTGGGACCTTGAACTTGACACTGAGTTAGTCTCTTCATTTTTGGAAAGTGGATACTCTTGGTGCCTACATTCTACAGCCAGTGCAAGGTTTCAAATCAAAACTTAGAACAGACCTTCCAGAGAGCTGGGGAAAGCATTGTTCCTGGTCTTACAACAAAAGAAGCTGAACGAACTGCAAGGTCATAAACTTCCTCTAATCCATCAAAGATCTAAGATCACAGGGCAACGGACTCGCCCCAAATCTAAGAAGAGACAGACACCTGCAAAGAGAGATCTGAGGGTTCAAGCGATTGCTTACCTGGGGCAGGAGCTACAGGACACCAGGAAGAAAAATTCCATTCGAATTCTGGTACAGAGCTTAGAGCCCTTCCAGGCCACAGATCTAAGAGAAATTTATATCCTTTTGCAAACTTCTTCTCCATGGACCACACTTGAAGACAGTCTTAAGAAAACATCCTTCATAGTGCTAGCCTGGGGTTGGGGGCAGCAGCCTCTTCAAGATGAGCATTGAGCATCACCAGGACTCATCTCCCACATGAGGACCTCATTTATCAGGTGCCTAATGGACCTTGCACTTGCATAGGGCTTTGATCCTTACACTAAAATTATGCACTGAAGGCAGGAATTCCCAGCCTTATTTTTTATAGAGAAGGACAACAGGTGTCAAAGAATTAGACTCCTTTCCCAAGGTCACACATGAATTTCTTTAGAAGCAGTCAAAAAATCATGGTCAAATGCTTTTTCTGAGTCTGTTTCCTAGAGTTTTAGGAAAATGTCTAGTTGACAGGAGATGTTAAAGGTTTTGGCAGATATGGGCTCATTTTGAATAACCTACTGCTATCCGGTCACATTCAAGTAAGGGCTAATAAGCCTATTGTACAGGTGCTAAACTGAGGCTCAGAGAGACTAAGGCTTGGCCAAGATCAAAGGGTAGTATTATTAAGAGAGTGGGATATTGTCTTTTGCTACAATGTGAAGGAAAGGAAAGTCTAAAATTGAGTGCTGTGCTAAGGCCTGAAAACTGTAAAACCACCTGCAGATGTGACCTAAGGGCAGGAGCTTGGAAGCAGGAACAAACTTTCACAGTTCAAAGATCAGAAAAATGACAGGGTGGCAAGGGCTGGAACTTTGGGAGTGCTACAGGTGGGGGACAGGCTCTGGCTGCAGCATTGGAGAATAAAACAAAGATCATTACAGCAAAAAATAAAGAACAAAATAGAACTAAGTCTTTATTACCTTAGGCAAGGCACCAAAAATCAGTGAAGACCTTCACAGAGGGGGCTTCTTGAGGCTGAAATATCAGGTGACTTACATGGCTAGAAAAGGGTTTTTATGTTAATTATATTAATAAGGATCAAAAATGAGTACTTTAGAAAGACTACTACTATGGACTGAAAGCTGCATCCCTTCAAAATTCATGTATTTAAATCCTAACCCCTTTTGTGATGGTAGGAGAAGGTGGGGACTTCAGAAGGTAATTAAGTTTAGATGAAATCATGAGGGTGGGGCCTCCATGTGGAATTAGTGACTTTATAAGCAGAGGAAAAGACACAAAAATCCTTTCTCTACACAATGTGAAGACATGGCAGGGAGGCAGCCATCTGTAAGATAGGAAGAGAGGCTTCATCAGAACCTGATGATATTGGAACCCTGATCTCAGACTTCCAGCCTCCAAAACAGTGAGAAATTCATCTATTGCTTCAGCCATTCAAGCTCTGGTATTTTTTAATAGCAGCTTCTGAGACAAAGACAAGCACAATGACTTCACAAGTTTATACAGAATCGTTTAAAACTGGTCTTATTGTTCCTTGGTCAGCAAAGGTCTTCCATTAAGCAATGCGTTCTCAATGGGGGTGATAACACCTCACGCGAGCAAACATTTGGCTCTTCAGGTAAATGCTATGCACAAAAAAATTATATTCTCAATGTATAAAGCACAAAAACACATACAATACATAAACAGATATTCAGTATATCTGTGTTGTTAGAATTTATTTTGAAGGAAAGCGTGATTAGGAAACAAAATCTTAGAAGGATCCTTAGTAAGTTAATAATGAAAAATAGGTCAAGAAGTATGGAGTCAGATCCAGTCATGGCCTACCATGCAGTCACCTAAAGTGAGACATTTCCTTTCACAACAGGAAAACTTGAATTCAAAATCTGCAGATTCTATCCTACCACCGTCACTTCCAAGAGAGTCACACAGACAGGATCAGTTCAGGAGTAGGAGGCTTCTTACTATCCAAAATTGTGGTACTCACAGCTCAGCTGTATCAGAACCTCTGTCCTGAATAGTGTTTCAATAAGAGAAAACTTTATTTTTTTTCTCCAATAAATAAATCCCAGGAGGAAGCAATGTAAGGCTGATATGGCAACTCCACAATGACCTTGGGTGATGGTTCCTTCCTCCTGGTCTAAAACTGGTTGCTTGAGCTCAGGCATCCCCTCTGAATTCCAGGCAATTATAACAAGGAGAAATAGAAGGCACATTCCTTTCCTTTGAGGACACTTCCTAGAATTTGTGTGCACCATTTCCCTTTACATCCCATTGTCAGAACTTATATAATCCCACTTAGCTTCATGGGGGACTGGAAATAAAGTCTTTAGACAGGGCAGCAAAGAACTCAGCTCAAAGCTGGGAGAGCTATTATTGAAAAACAAGGGGAAAAAAATTCCAGGGACATCCATCAGTCTCTGCTGCAGAGTGTAAATGCCATATGGACCCTTGTCCCAGGTGAACTAATCTACATCATGAGGCAGAATCAGAAAGATTCCTTTACCCTGTGAAAATGGATTTTTGTCTCTTTGGCTGCAGTGATGGTTAATCTTATGTAACAGCTTGACCAGCTAAGGGATGCCCAGACAGGCATTTAGGATGCTAAAAAAGTGATTTCTGGGTGTGTCTGGGCGGATGCTTCCAGAAGAGATTAGCGTATGAATCTGTAGAATGATTAAGGAAGATCTGTCCTCACCAATGTGAGTGGGCACCATCCAATCCACCGGGGGCTGAATAGAACAAGAAGGCAGAACAAAGGCAGATTTCCTCTTCTTGAGTTGCCACATTCATCTTTTCCTGCCCTCAAATATCAGTGCTCCTGGTTCTCAGGCCTCAACACTCAGACTGGAATTCATGCCATGGGCTGCCCCCGGCTCTCAGGCCTTCAGGGTTGGACTGGACCTGCACCACCCACTTTCCTGAACCGCCAGCTTACAGACAGCAGATTAGAGACTTCTGAGTCTCCATATCACATGAGCCATTCCTCATGATAAATCTCTTTCTGCGTATCTCTGTGTATATACGCAGAACCTCCATAGATGACCACCTCCCTTCATTGACCACCTCCTTAAGTTGACCTAATTTTCACGGACCAGACATGCACCACATGTACATATCAGTGCAGTAGGCCTAGTTCCTCATGGTGACACCTCCGCATATGGACCAGCTTGTAGTCGTTTTACAGAGATTCTACTGCGTATCCTATTGTTTCTTCTTCTCTGGAGCACCCTGACGAATACAGCCTCTCTCCAGTTTCTACTTGACTTTCCACAGGGCAATGAAACAGTGAGAAGAGATGGCGGTATGCGTCCATCAGAAGAAAGACATTCCAGGCACCATTTCATCTCCAACACCGGAGAAAACGAGAGACCAGAGGCATTGTCCCCTCCTCAGGGTGACGTCTGTCCCCTGCTCTCTCACTCTCTCCCCCAGGAATGTGGTTTAATGAACATTCTAGACCCTGATTCATCCTCCACCCTCACTATATTTTCTTGCCAGGAGTGGGGAGACGATGAAAAGGAGCTTGAATGTCCCTACCCTACAGGCCATCTTCCTCCACACGTCACCTGAAGCAGAAGAAAGATGAGGGGAGATGAGGGTTGCAAAGCCCAAGCCTGTGTGGAGGGTCCTCTACTGCAGGAAGGCACACCTGCAGGGGAGGCCTGGGAGAACGGGCGGATTCCTAAGCAGGGCATGTTGGCACCGTGTACCAAGTGCTGTCATCCCAGAGTGAAGGACGCCCTGACAGGACACAAGCAGGAGAGAGAAATGCATCACAGAAGGTGAGTCATGATGTGGGAGGCACCAGAAACAGGAACGAGGCATTCAAGGCAGAGCAAAAGCCATAAGTAGTAACCAGGGGAAAGTGTTTTGGAAAATGCTGGGTAGTTCGTCTGAATCATGAGTTGTCAGAAGCTGCGGCTGGTGGAGGCAGAGTGTGGAGAAGAAAAATACACTGGAGATGGGCATATCTGAGGGGGAGTGAGGGGCAGACAAGACGCCAACTGCTCAGTTCCAAATGTTCTTTGTGACGTTAATAGATGGTCAGCAAGAAGAAAAGAGCTTGGGCCAAGGGCAGGATGGATAAGAATTGAGCCTGGAGAAGCTTTGGGGCTAAATCCCACTAATCCTGAGAAAGAATAAACTCAAGAGCTATAGGACAAGGGCTGACGAGCTCACTCCAAAAGTACTGCTAAAACCCCTGTTATGCTAGGTTGAATAATGTCACCCCCCAAATCCGTGTCTACCCAGACCTCAGAAAGTGACCTGATGTGGAAACAGGATCTTCACAGCTGTAATTAGTTTAGGGAAGAGGAGGTCATACCAGAGTAGGGTGGCCTCCACCTCCAACCTGGCTGGCAGGGTCTTTATAGGAAGAGGAAAAGCCATGCAGAGACGCACAGGGAAGAAAGCCTTGTTATGATGAGAGTAGAGGTGGCAATGATACACCAGCAACCGGCAGAAGCTACCAAGAGCAAGGAAGGTTTCTCCCCTAGAGCCATTGCAGGGAGAGCGACCCTGTTGACACCTTGATCCCCGGCTTCTGCTCTTCCAAATTGGGAAAGAACAAACTTCCATAGTTTAAGTCACTCCATTCGTGGTACTTTGTTACATGAGCCAAAAGAAAGGAACAATGCAGCCCTGGGAGGCTGAGCTGCGCACACTCCCGAAGCTCACCAGCAGAACAGCACACAGGTCTGTGTGTCCACAGAGCAAGGACCAGGACATGAAGGAGAAATGACTTGACCAGTCAAAGAGGAAAGAACTGACTTGCTAATGCCAGGACACACTCCAGCTTCTGAGTGACCAGGGGACAAGAGTTTCAGCACCGGGAAGCCGCAGCCATGCGGCACTCACTCCTCTTGTCCTGGCAGATTTGCCCTCCCCAAACCCCACCCTTGACTAGACCTGTAAATACTCCTGTGAATGTCTGGCACGTTAAAAACAGGAAGGCCCCTAGTCATTCATATTTACCAACTACTTCTATTTTAGAAACAAAATTAATTTATATAATGTATCAGAATGAACGAGCCCCAAAGTCCAGAAGGCCAGCGAGCCAGAAAGCAGATGGTAGGCAGCAGCCCATGGCTGGCTCTGTGGGCCGAAACAAAACTAGGGGCTGAAGAGGCTCATGGGTTCCAGTCCTGGAGGTGGGGTGTCAGACAGACCCACCCCAGAAGCTTCCCCTCTGCAGAGGGCAGGCATCAAAATGCCCAGGCTAAGACCCTTTCTGCTTTAAAAATTCTCTGACAGTTGGGTTGAGCTCAAAGAGCAATTTTTCACAATACCCCTGAGCCAGTCTGTTGAAAATTCATACTCCTGCAGTACAATTGTTGCTTAGTAGATGTCCATCGAAGTGGTGTGACTGCCATCTCCTCTCTCATTCTTGGTCCAAGAGTCATTTTCTTGAGCTGCAAGAACTTCTCAGACCTCCTATGATGTGTCCATGTTGCTGAAGTTAATCAGAGTGTCTACAGGAGCTGCCTGTCTCAGTAATGGAGGCTCAGGGTGACAATGCCATTGACCCAATGTGTCAAAGCCCCCATGCAGAGAACCATGAGCTGAGACAACCGGGTGAGGCACAGCACAGGCCCAACACAGCTGCTTTGGGTGCCGCAGAGCCTCTGCCCCGTGGTGCTCTGCCTTCTCTGTCCCTAAGCACCCCCCAGTCCTTGCCCCAACTGGAGAGCAGAGGAGGTTGGTTGCGCTGTGCTCCTTCCTCCCCTATATCTCTGCTGCTCCAGGACTGCTCTGCCCCCCCCTCGACACTCACACACACCCACCACCATCCTCATACTGAAAATGTGTCTGGGTGGAAGTCATGGGGCCAGCTCCAGTCCCCTCTCCTTGCCCACTGCCCCCGTCCTGGGCATGTCCTTTCGGCGTATACCTTGGCACTGCCGATGTCCCAGGTGGCACCAACACACTCCTCCCAGAAACCAGTCCCTTTCCTTGCCTCCTTTCTTTTGCCTAATTTCCAGAGTCCCCCTTTAGCCACGCTGTGCTCATCCCCAGATGCAAATACACTGCCATCATTGATTACGACCTTTTCTTTTAAGCCCGTAAGGTAAAAAGCAGGATCCACTAAACCCTCAGTAAATACTGAGGGGGGAAAATGCACTTCAGCCTTAAATTGTTTGAATCTATAAAAAGGGCTGGAGGTTTTCCCCTTTTAACCTTCAGTACAATTACTACTTTACAGAAAATGCTAATGATGACAATATCTGATCTTGACATACAACTTTCTAGCATGCTTTCAAATATATTATCATTTAGCTTTCACCCTCACAGTACTTTAGGCAGAGTTTTGCAGTCAAAAGTTTCGAATCCGAGGCTCATCCTTTACCTCTTCACAGCTTAACAAACATGAACACACAGCAAAATCTCTCTGCGTCAAGATAACTCCCAGAGTCAGATTCTAAAAATCATATTCTGGATGTGAAGGCACAAAGCCAGCCACCGACCTCCTCTAAGACTCTACCTTCCACAAAGCCACCCCTAGAGGTGACAACTTTCTCCTTGTGTCCTGCAGGCAGCATCGAGGGGACCTCATCCAGTCTTATTAATTTCTGCAGTCACTGATTCTCACACAGTGCTAATTATTTGTTGAATGAAAGATGAACTTTTAACAAAGTCATCAGGATCACATGCGCAGCCCTATTTTCGTTTAAAAACCTTTGTTAAAATTGAGATCACAAAACAGAAGAGTATGCTGACTTCTATAAGGACACTCAAAAGATATTCCACATGTCTGTTTAGACGCTTGCCCTAAACAACAATAACAAAAATATATTCAGTCATGCATTGCTTAAGGACAATGATATATTCTGAGAAATGAAACCATTAGGTGTTCTTATCATAAGAACATTGTAGAGTATACTTACACAAACCTAGATATTTTTATTTATGCATATTCTTTCATAGAGAAAACCAAAGTCCCAGCACCATTATTGAATGTTAATCATTTCTTCTCCTGGATCTATCAAGCCAACATTGAGTGCCATATATCAAATTTCTATTTGTGCTTCATTATAATCTTATAGGGTCGCCATCATATTCAAGGTCTGTTGTATATAAATATATGTATATGGAATAATTATTCTGAGAAAAGCTTAGGGCAGGGAAGTAAATCAGGCTATGAAATCATGACCCCTTACAACTGAACTACCAAAGACTAGGCAGCTAATCAATTTGTCAAGGAGTTATTCATTGTTGGAAATTAACCTGAAATTTGATCTCTAGTTATAACATGTGTGGGAAGATGAAGTATGAAGTTTTAGTTTTTTAGTTTTTTTTTTTTTTTAAGAGATCACTGCTGCTCTGCTCCCCTTCCAAGTAGTCCCCTGATTCATACACATAGCCAGCTCCTCTCATCCATTGAAATTTAGGAGTGGAGGCCCACTCCAACCCTGTCACCATGGAATAACTCAGACGGAGCTGGGGGACAGGGAGAAATCAATGGGGAGGTCAGAGGGGAAATGCCACTGGGGCACACGGGGCATCATTCGTAAAGTCCACAACACATCTTCCCCATCCACGGTGTGGGTGCCCCGTTGGAAACCGGGATGCCAGGATGCTCCATCACTTGCTCCTTGCAGCTGCTGGAGCCAAAAGCTTCCCTCACAGCTCCTCACGCCAGTTGCCTGCTGACCTTTTATGGGTTGCAACCCGCATGCCTGACTAACTGATTTGTTCCAGCTGCAGCTATATTTTCTACCTTCCTTGTTACTTAATTGATCCTGGCTGCGCCTGGTCCTGCAAAGAAGCCCTCGCAGACCTTGCAACATATGCTATATATCCTGTATGTAGTCCTGTGTCCTGACAAGGAACATAAAAATCAGAGATGGCAGGAGACAAGGCGAGGGAAAAGTCAGCCAGAACACTATGAATGCAAATCACTTGGCTTGCCTCGCTGATGCTCTCAAGCACCGTCAAGCACCGTCCGCTGCTGCCTGGACCAACCAACTTTCTTCTTCCAGACAGCACATCTCTGGAGACTCAGATTTTTCCCTTCAAACTTGAAAAACTGTAATCACCTACAGACCTTTAAAGGCAAAAGGAAAAACCAGGACAGAACCAACAAATGGCTTTCTTCATTCGTTCTTTGTTCTTTCGGCCACGTGTATTAAGTTCCCACTGAGTACAGGGCACAGTGTGAGCCTCCAGGGAAACAAGTGGATTAGGCAATTCCTGCCCTAGTGTCCCTCTGTCTAGCAGGGGACAGAGATACAAAAATCAACTGCTAGAACAGCATGGGCCTGGGCTTAACCTACATGGGCAGTTCTTAGTATGTGGTGAGGAACCCCTGGCTATTTCCAAAACCCCTTTAGGAGGTCTGTGAAGTCCAAACGCTTTTCATAATAAAACTAACACATTATTATTTGCCTTTGTCACTCTCCTTCTCATGACCGTGCAGTGGAGTTTTCTAGAGAGGACATCACAGTCTCAGCAGATCAAATGCAGAATCAGGACAAGCCAGCTGCCTTCTGTTAAGCCGCACATGGAAGAGATTTGTAAAATAGAAAATAATGCCACTCTCCTCACCTTTGTTTTGAGAATATAGTCATTTTTATAAAATATGCATTATTTATGCCATTGTATAATTGGTTTGCTGTTATTTCTCTCTCTCTCTTTTTTTTTTTTTTTTTTTTTTTGAGACAGAGTCTGACTATGTCACCCTCGGTAGAGTGCTGTGGCGTCACAGCTCACAGCAACCTCAAACTCCTGGGCTTCAGTGATTCTCTTGCCTCAGCCTCCCAAGTAGCTGGGACTACAGGCACCTGCCACAATACCCGGTTATTTTGTTGTTGGTGGTGGTGGTGGTGTTGCAGTTTTCATTGTTGTTCAGCTGGCCCGGGCCGGGTTTGAATCATCCAGCCTCAGTGTACGTGGCCACCACTGTAACCACTGTGCTACGGGTGCCAAGCCAGTTTACTATTATTTTTAATGAATGAATAAATAAATACATAGATCATTTTCAGAATTAATTTATGTTGGTAAATACTGATAGATGAAACACACATAAACAAAACCTCTCTGGGGACCTCAATAATTTGGAAAGAGTAAAAAACTTTGAAGAAGTTTCAAAAATAGTACTGAGAGACCCCGCATATGCTTTATCCAGCTTTCCCCAAGGAAAATATCTTACATAACCACAGTCCATCGTCAGTCATAAAATGAACACACATCATCACCAGTTGTTACACATACACTTGCGTGTGGGCACGTGTGAAGATCTATGAAATTTTATCACATCTACAGACCCATGGAACTAGTGTTGTGACAAGTGTACAGAACCGTTCTGTCACCATAAGGACACTTCTGCATGTGACAGTCACATTCTCTTCCCAACTCCACTATCTGGCAGCCACTGATCCATTCTCCATCACTAGAATTTTGTTACTTTAAGAATATTGTGCAAGTGCAATCACACAGGATGTCACCCTCGGAGACGGGCTTTGGTTGCAGCCCATCACCTGCAGCCACAGTTTAAGCCTTTCTGCTTCTAAGTGGGACTCCACCAAATGAAGACCGAACGGACCGCAGTTTCATCCACGGAAGGACATTTGCATTGTTCTCAGTGTTTGAATGTTACAAATACAGCTGTTGCAAACATCCATGCACACGTTTTATGTGTACATGAGTTTTTGCTTCTCTAGGCTAAATGCTCAGGACTCTGTTTGCCGGGCCTATGGGGACCATGTTTAACTATATAAGAAACTGCCTGGTGTTCCCAGCAAGGGTGAACTATTTTTCAGTTCCATCAGCCATGTCTGAAAATTCACATCCTCACCAATATTGTCATCGTCAGTATTTTTCGTTTTGGCCTGTCTAATGGGCGTGTGCTGGTGACCCACAGCAACTTTAATTTGAGTTTTCCTAAGAACTAATGATGGCGAACATCTTTTTCTTTACGTATTCACGTATCTTTGGTTAAATGTCTGCTCAAGGTTTCACCCATGTTTTTATTGGATTAGTAGTTATCTTACTATTGAGTTCAAAGAGTTCTTTCATATTCTGGATACAAGTCTTTTGTCAAATATATGATTTGTAACTACCGTATACACTCGAGTATAAGCTGACCCGAGTATAAGCCGACCCCCTTAATTTTACCCTAAAAACTGGGAAAACTTAGTGACTCGAGTATAAGCCGAGGTGGAAAATGCAGCAGCCACTGGTAAATTTCAAAAATAAAAATATATACCCAAA
>CAUYPK010130157.1:0-53992 GCA_963574355.1 Loris lydekkerianus
CTTAACACAATAACTAAGAAAATGCCAGGAAGGCTATGTTAACCAGTGTGATGAAAATGTGTCAAATGGTCTATAAAACCAGTGTATGGTGCCCCATGATCGCATTAATGTACACAGCTATGATTTAATTAAAAAAAAAAAGATTATTTAGATTTTATAAATGGGCATCTCTCCAGTCAGTACAGACTGAACTATGTAAGTTCCATTTAAATACAAAGTAAATAAAATTTGACATTCTTCTGAAGTTGCCACCTCCATATATGCTTGGAGTGTACAGGAAGTGACAGAAATTAGCCAGCCAGGTTTGCCATAGGATGTGCCTCGTAGTGAAATGAGCCTCATGAAGGAAGATGGGAAACTCCCACCATTGCTCCATCATTCTTGAAGAACTTGCACAGTGACAGACTCTGAGGGCTCCCTCCTTCCAAGTTTGAAAAGGAGACAGATTTTCCCCAAACTCCTTGTCCAGCTGGATCTGTACCCTGCTGTCTTCTGAGGAGCCCAGTTCTGCTTGTTGTTGGGCTATGCAGAGCCCAGAGTAGAAGATTGTGGTGTTCCCTGAGAACTAGATGTGCCATCTGGAGACACTCACTCATTCACACATTCATTTATTCATATTCAACAAGTGTTTATTTATCATTAACCATATTTGGCAGATACTGAACATAGAAATGGGAAACAGACAGACATGCGTGGTCTCTACGTTGCCAGAGAACATTACAGATCACTGAGGAATACAAACATGAAAATAGAAAATTCTAAGACAGTCTGAGTAGTGCATGGAGCAGCCAAGTGTGCAAGCTTCTGAGGCAAACTCCAGGGAAGGCAGGGAAGCTTACTGGACAGGAAGACATCTGACAGTGAT
The DNA here is from genome assembly GCA_963574355.1 of Loris lydekkerianus. NCBI lineage: Eukaryota > Metazoa > Chordata > Mammalia > Primates > Lorisidae > Loris > Loris lydekkerianus. The sequence continues at coordinate 866 of CAUYPK010130157.1, forward strand.
ACTGAAGGAGTCTGAGAAATTAGCAAATGAACAGAGGTGTGGGGGAAAGGAGTGTTGGAGAAATAGGAGACTATGAACATACAAAGGGTGGAGAGTACCCATCCTGTCAGGGGCTAGCAGGGAGAAGCACGTGAAAAGGTCAGCAGGGATATATCCTTGGCCTGAAGCCCCCAGCAAGGAGCTTGAGCTTTCTTCTGAGAATCATGGAGAACAATAGAGAAATTTTAAGAAGCAACAGGGCCTGATACGTAAGATTTATTAGATAGAGGACATATGGAAAGGGACGGAGACACCATCCGCATGCTCTTGGGGATGTCGGGTGGGCGGTGATGATGACATTAGCGAGTGAGCTGACCATTCTCCTGAGTCATTTCTTGCCTTCTGAGAGCAAGTTGTATAATTGCTGAAGCACCAGAGTTGAACTGGGCATCTTTGCGAAACCGCACACACCACGGGCGACATTGCAAAGCTGAATGTGAGGGGTAGGGAGGTTAGCTAAATCTGAGGGGATACATGTCTACACGTGTGCCTACCTTATTTTGTTTTGTTTTCAAGAGATAATTGCACTGAGGCTAGAGCTTGCTCACCCTATCTTTTGGACTCAGAGTATGGTGCCTGGTCTATTTTCTACATGACTGGCCTTTACTTCAGAACTGACGAGTCATATATCATTCTGATTGATTTTTTTTTTCTTTTTCTTTTTTTGTGTTTGCCTTTCCCACCCCTCTGAAAGGAAGGGGATGAAATAGAAATTCCTATGAAACATCAGGGCAACCCAAATATGCAATAATCAGGAGCCCCGAGTCTAGTTCTCCTGCCCTGTCTTACTTTGTCTATTCAGAGCTGACATCATGAAATACAGGATTGAAGGAAGGCAGTCAGGGGCTAAAAGACAGGAAAGAGAGATAACAGCCTAGGCTTGGAGTGTTTTGATCTCTGCCAGAGGGAAATGGCGAGAAGGGGAGGTGGCAGAGATGTGGGATGACCAACCAGTGTCCTGAGCAGTGGGTACAACTAAACCCTAAATTGCCTACCAAAGCTTTCAATTCTGCCAAATTCTTAGATTTGATTTTACCCGTGTCTCTGTTTTAGCTTCTCTTCTTTTTAGTGCTACTCCCAATTTAAAGCCCCCAAAGCATCAGCAACAATTTTTATTAAAATGGAAATACACAGACTATGTCTCTGTGTGTGTGAGTATATGCATGTACTTATTTTATTTTATTTTATTTTATTTTATTTTATTTTATTTTATTTTATTTTATTATTATTTTTTTTTTTTTTTATTTATTTTTGCAGTTTTTGGCCAGGGCTGGGGTTCGAACCCACCTCCAGCATACGGTGCCAGCGCCCTGCCCCTTTGAGCCACAGGTGCCACCCATGCACACACATTTTAAAGCAACCCTTTATGGGGATGAGAGGATTTAGCAAAGTAGACGGGATTGTATCACAATAAATCCATGCCTCTTGTTCAGCGTTATCTATTCCCTAGGTTCTGCAAATTTTTCCATTCTCTTTTCAAACCTTATACAGTTCCGAGTTCATCCCATTCATTGCTACAGTTCCAAGCATTCAGATCTTCTGACAAAACAATCCTTGCAACATACGTAGGTGTGTGTTACTCTCAAAGGAACTTGTGCCTGTTTGGCTTTGAAGAGAAGTCTGAGGATTTCTCTCACCATGAGAGTTAACGCCCATTAGTGAGCTGTAGATACGCGGGCCTTACTGACGAGCTCTCCCGTGGACTCCAGCACCCCTCACTAAATTCCCTGTGGAGATCAACTGTTGAGAGGAACAGTGCTGGGCTAGCCTAAAAAGCAATAGAGAAGACTGTGGACACACACACAGAGGGTTAAAAACGAGTCTATTTTTTACAGAAGAATTTCTTATGAAATTTGTTGGCTTCTAAAAATGGTGGTGGGGTGTGTGTGTGGTATATGTGTATGTGAGAGAGAAATGGGAGAAAACACCAATGCATCAACACAGACAGGTCATTTTGTTGACTGTAACCAAACTCCTGAGCATTCAGAGATTAGGCGGCGGCATAATTTCTGGCTGCCGTGCTTTATGCTAATGTGGCTCCTCCGTTGTGTGCTTCTGCTGAGACAGCCACTTTACTCCAGCTTCATTTTCTCCCTAATGGCAGTGGTAGGGGCTTGGGTGTCTACAGTCAGCTTTTACCAATTTAACTGGCTGCCACTACAGGCCACTATAAATTATTATTCTTATTTAGCGCTTGAATCTATAATTTATTTCTTTCCTTCATGTTCTGTAAAATACAGCTGTAGACTTAGGTCCAAGTTAGCTGTGTTTTTCTCTTCTTATAAATCCAAAGCTCTCATTTCCAACAAGCTAGGATTTTAGATGCTAACCATTTATAACCTCTGCGGGACAGATTGGAACGTCAATAAGGAGCTTCGTTCCTTCATTCCCATACTCATGCCCTCATGTAGTCATGCACCATGCAGACAACAAATATTTGCTGAATGTTTATTTTATAAAGTACTCAGTAAATACTTTATACATGGGGTACAGTCTGTCTCAAAACTTAGGTAGTTACCTACGTTTGCTGAACAAATATTCACTTTATATCAGATAATAGGTGTTGAAGATAAACAATGAACAATATCTGTTGGGGGGGAGAAGAATTACCTAGAATGTCTAGAAATTAATAGATTTGAAGAAAAAAGCATCATCCATACTGATTTTCTGAATGTAATTTTCTCCATAATTATCTATATACCTCCATGAGAACCCTTGCAAAGTTTCACTTTTATTATTCTTCACTCTGCTTTCTGGATTTCAAGAAATTGTCTTTGTTTTCGATACTTTTCCCCTAATATCTTAGGAAAAATAATGCCTTTTTACTGATAATTGGAATTTGAAATAATCTACATATGATTTTTTTTTTTTTTTTTTTTTTGCAAAAACTTCTGTGTGTCCAGACAAGCAAATAATTACTTTCAGTTCTGGATGCTAGATTCTAGAAATTTTATTTTTTAAATTTCTTACCCCCTCTGGTTGCAATGTTTTCCATTGTTGATTTTCTATCTGTTTTTCCATTTTCTAGGTTCTCCCCTTCCATGAGAAAGTTAGTGCCAACTAGCCGACTGGTAGTGATTTTCTATCCTCTAACTGGTATTCTACCACTAATAACCTGGTCACTGCAGACACTTCTTAACTTCTCTGAGCCATGGCTCCTTTCCTGTATAATTATGGTATACTTTCTGTGAAGACAGAAATAATGTGTGAAAAAAAAATTCCAGCAACATATTATCCACTGGGCTTTATGTTTGGTTCTCAATAGCCTTCTCTGTAAGTTAATTTCCAGATCCCTACTCCCCTTCCGGGCATATCAATGCTGTGTTTCCATTACTGTAGCTCATATTCTCTCCTCCAATGGAGCTCAGTCCTTTTCTTGCTTGAGCTATTGCTCAATTTGGCTTTTTGCAGGCATCATAGTTCACAGCAACCTCAAACTCTTCAGCTTAAGCCATCTTCTTGCCTTAGCCTCCTGAGTAGCTGGGAGATAGTCACCCCCCCATACACACACACAAACACCTGGCTAGTTTATTGTTGTTGTTGTTGTTGTTGTTTTTAGAGACAGGGTCTCACTCTTGCTTAGGCTGGTCTTGAACTCTTGAGCTCAAGCAATTCACCCTCCTCATCTTCCCAGAGTGCTAGGATGATAGATGTGATGTTTCATGTTGATCCCTGAAAAATCTGGTTCTGATAGCATGCTTCTGATAAATTTAAATATTGAGATAATTTGGGTATATAAAGATGAGAATCTCAGCTTTATGGCAAACTTTAAGTGTTTAGCCAAGGTGATTCCCTGCCCAAAATGATCTTTTTCAGATTCTGCAATGGTGCCTGGAATTTCTTCAATGTAAACGAATTTTTTTGGCTCTTTAGGGGTTTCTAGGTTTCTAGACTTTCCTTCTAAACCTCACATTATCTTGGTTATTACTTTAAATGATCCTCAGTTGGCACTTGAGATAGGCTACCTGGAGATTAAGGTTTTGCAGAAATAGAGTACAGCCTGAAGGTGGTGGACAGAGAAAACAGGAGAAGACTCACCAGCAGTGAGTTCATTCTTGTATCCCAGTTTTGCCAAGAGCTAGCCTGCTGCCGCCCTACAAGTTTAGCTTCTGCTGATATCTAAAAAAGCCCTCGTCCTGTGTAGCTTCATAGGAGGAATGGCATCGTCGTTTTCTGTCTGCTTTCCAAAGATGAACCTGGAAACATCATCAGGTGAAAATTAGAGAATGAATTTCCATGGAACTTGAGAGAAGGATTTCTCAGTATGTGGGCTGGATTGTAAGTACAAAGTCCAGAAAGAAAAGCCCAAATCATCAGTTTCTGGGTCATTTGTAGTGGAACGAGATGAACCAATGGCATCCCTTGACTAAGATTTGTATCACTGGTACATAGGTCTTTCCTTTTATTTTCTAAATTGCATTTGATGGAAATTCCAGGCATGAATAACCCCCATATCCCATCATCGAAATATAGTCCTTGTCACTTTAGAAGGTGAAGCTTGTGAATATTTTTCATGTAAATGTAATGTCCCTTGCTCCTCCATGCCATGAGTGTCCATTGTGCTAATAGAGAGGATTCTTTCAGTGTGTGCCCCAGGTGCTACACAGAGTCTCAACACTTAACTACCTAGCTTGCCCTGCTACAGCTGCCTCTCAGAAAGGGAGACCTCTACACAGTGTTTGTTTATGCCTCCTACCATTGGAGAAGTCTCGTGGATTGATATCTAAGTGTCCAGGGAATAATGAGCCTGTGGAAAAGTCGCCTGGAGAAAGGGTAGTCCATAATGTTAACTTCAGTGAGGATTTTAAAATGCTTTATTATTGCTGAGTTGAAGCCCCTCTGGCCATCCTGCCCTGGGTGCGTCCTGTCTTAGCTGATCTCAGGTTTATAAAACAAGAGTGGTCTCAATGAGTCTGATCTGGTTCATGAAATCATATCCCCCTATTTTAAACTTGCACCCTAGTTCCTTAAAAGGTACATGTTTTATTGCATATGCTTTTGAAAACTATTTACTTAGCAGTTTCATTTTGTTTGCAGCCTCCCTGTCCTTTTTTCTCTACTTAGCAGACACATGCATCATTTCTTAGATAAAGACAGTATTATTTTTTTTTCCATTGGGTGGTTTCCTAAGGAAGAAGCTCATGGCGTCACTGAATGTGCTGTATGCCTTCCCACACATTCTCACCCCACCACACTTTTCCTGTATTGTTGCTGAGTCTGGCTAATTTAGGTCCTTTCTCTAATTTAAGTTGCTTTCATTTAACTCGGGTTGAGAGTGTCTGATGCTTGTGCTCACAGAGCTATAGACTTTTAAAGCTAAAACCGCTGCTTCCCCATTGAGATTTCTGGATGGCACAATGGTGTTTGCAAGAGGAAGCATATAGGAGTGCTTTGTTAGCAATTAACTAGGATTCTTGACCACTTATAAGGCAAAGTGACTGTTATGGCTCCAGATATCTTTATAATTGGTAGATAAAGACCAGAGGGAAAAATAGATTTTTTTTCATTTATCTCTTATCAGGAAGGAAAACTTTTTCCAGAAGCCTCCCACCTGAACCCAACCTCCAGTTGAATTCCCCTTGTGTTAAAAATTTGTCAAAACCAGGCACACAGTTACCCCTAAATCAATCAATACTAAAGGAAAATGGGATTTCCCTGATGAATACAGCCCAACCATGATGCATCTTTTGGGATTGGTCCATCTTCCTGAGCATAGACTTGGTCCAGTATTCCAAATTCTGGAGCAAAATAAAAATTCAGTTAGTTAACAGGTAGAGACTAGGCATGAGGTGGGTAACCACGCCATAGTGTTTGCCCTGGGAAGAATCGTGACTGGGTTTCTAGGTATGTTACATGTCCTTTCCATATATAAGTGTCTAAGCAGAGTCTGCTACTTTGCTTGAGATATTTTTCTAGTAACTGTGTCATTTATTTGTTAGATTCCATCCCAGACCTTGATTCTCTTATTAGAAGGAGGGGAAGAGGCAAGAGGCAGTGTAACGGAGTCCTGGGGGAAAAGGTAAGCAGAGGGGTGTAGAGTGAGTGTGTAGTTTATAATTTATGAGTTTTTCTTTTGTTAATTTCAGATTAGTGTGAAGCTCTATTGTAGTTGCGTCCAGCACCCAAGAGCTGTGCCCTGTACCTTTACATTGTGCCCATTAAGTGGGATCATAATTTAAGTCAGCACACTTTTGAGAGTCGAAAAGGGAGCTGTGACTAATTCTTCCAAGTCAACAGGGACACGTATAAATTGTCCTGGATCAGCGGTTCAACAACCCTTTCACTAGGGCTCACCTAAATACATCCTGCATATCAGATATTCACATTACGATTCATAACAGTAGCAAATTTATAGTTATGAAGTAGCAACAAAAATAATATTATGGTTGGGGGTCAGCACAACATGAGGAACTGTATTAAAGGGTTGCGGCCTTAGGAAGGTTGAGAACCACTGTCCTAGATGAACTAAAATGTATGAGAAAGTCAGGTTGATATAAGGAGTCTACTTCTTAAATGTAATAGAGAAGCTAAAGTTAAAATATAACATTCATTTGGGCTCATAGAACATTTCAAATTTATATGAAAACTTTTTTATGTTTAGTTTGATTTAAATCCTAAGGCTTATGAGAAGCAAGAAAAAGTACAGTGACTGTTTAGCCCTCCTCACGCTAGACCAGTGGTTCTCAACCTTCCTAATGCCGCGGCCCTTTAATACAGTTCCTATAGAATTAGGTTGCCCATGTAGATCTAGGATGAATTTAGAAAAAAAAAATAGTGTTAACACATATAAAATCAAAATATTGCCTATTGGCTTATGTTCACTGGAAAACTGTAAATGTTTATCTTTTCGTTTTATCCGATGCCTGGGCCAAGTCTGCCTCTGGTCCATGTCAAGTTCTCTAACTTGCCAAGGCTGAGCTATCAGTATGTTTTTTGTAGTAAGGACTTTTTTGGTCTTGGCTATGACAAAAGTCTGAAAAACAGAATTTTGCAAGGGAATAACCAAAACAGAAGAATAATCTTTCATGCACAAGATGTGCTCAAATTCATGAATTAAACGTGTGAATGGTCGTGTTAGGGGAAGGGGAAAGCCATTGATTTTTCCCTCAAAGAAAACATTCTAGGGGACTTTCTTTCCAGTATGCAGTTTAGTTCTTGTGTTTTGCTCCTTGGCTGACAGAATGTTCTCTCCCTGTCAATCATAATAAAGGAGAACTGTTTTGTGGAAACAGACCACTGAACTTGTTTCTGTGACTGCCGCGACAGTCTATGCACGTGTGAAGGAATGAGGGGCATAAGAAACCCAAGCATATTTATATCTAAGGTAATATTTTCAAAACTGGATGCTGATTTTGAGATAGTCAGGGGAGTTATTACTCTGAAATCCCCAAGTCATCTCCATTTCAAGTTAATACTAACGTAAAATTTTTATGAATAACAAAAAGACTGTGCTTCCCTGGCTTTGGAATCTTCAGTTTTTCCTTTAGGCTACTTAGAAGACATTTTTCAGTTTCTTGCTGCTTCTTGTTGGGCCTATGGAGGTGATTGATACTAACATGTTGCTTTGACTGCTAGTTTATGTGTCTAGATCTTGAATCTTAGAAATGAGTTGTTACTGAAGACCAGCTTTGTATCAAAAGTGTAACAGAAACTCCTTGCAGGGTGTCCAAACGTTTTTCTTTTCTGCTGCACAGTGGGAAAATATGAGTTGTCTTTGGCATTAAATACTCAAACGCTAGTGTCTTATAAAAGGTTTATGTCTTGGTATGCAGAGATGCTAATCTGTGGGGTACATTCAAGCCAGGCTATCAGAAAAATAGGTCAACCCCTGAGACTTGATAGTATTGTCACTTAGGTGGCAAACAGGGCATGAAATACCTTGTCACACGACCAGATGCCCCCAAATGAGGATGTGAAGCCCCTCACCTTTGGGCACCATCGGGTCATGTTTCTGGCATTTCTGGGCTCATTACCTACAGGGTGTTTGCTGCTCCCAGGGAACGTTCATCCTGTTTGGTCCTACAACTGCAGAAAAATAGATGGATCCTTGTGGATTTATGTGGATGTCAAAACAGAAGCTTTACTTTTAAAACATCTCCAGCAGTTTGCAGTTAATGATTCCCTGATCTTTGCATTTGTCTCCTGGGAAGCAGATCAGAAAGTAGGTAACACCCAGCACTTTGGGCAGCTGAGAGGGGAGGATCACTTGAGGTCAGAGCAGACGGTACTCCGGTAGAACATACCAAAGAAACCTCTCTAAAGTCTGTGTACTAGAAGACCTGGCTATTCCTTACTCCTCACACACAGCTGCTGGCTCAGCCAGTAGTCGCGTAAGCAAGGTGGGAGAGCTTCAAGAGTAGGGGTTTCTGGTGCCCTCCTTCCTTATAGTCAGTGTGCTGTTATTATACTGGTCGAATGAGTCTGAAGTTGTTACACCAGTTACAGGTAAGAATTGCTATTTCTCTTCATTTTTCCAGTTCAAGTGTAGATTTTGCTAGAGTTTTCCACCTTCTAGAATGGCAGGAAATTCAAAGATTGGGTTCTCTTTTCATGGGATCATGTGTGATTCTGCAACTAGTCATGATGGAAGGGTGTAGGGAAGAGAAGGCTTCTTTGTGCCTTGCGGAATTATGTTTATGGGGGCAGTTTTGGCTCTGGATTCTTTGACTCACCCTCTGCCCTCTGCTTCAAGCACTGGCTCTGCTGGTGCATCTAGTGATCTCTGGTCCCGGACGCTGTCTGGCCTACTAACAGCTTTTGCAAACATCTCTATCCTGAGTGCCACATGGAACTGGTATGCTGTCTTCCCATTTTATCCCTCCTTGGGGGCTGAAATGAGTTCTTCTCTCCCCAGAAAGGACATGTTGAAGTCCTCATCCCTTATCTTTGTGAGTATGACCTTGCTTGGCAATGGGGTCTTTGCTGATGTGGTTAAAATATAAGTTCGGCAGAGGCCCAGAGCAGAGCGATGCTTCTACAAACCAAGACACCCCAAGGATTGTTGGTAATGCTGGTGGCTAAGTGAAGGGCATAGCTGAGCTCCTTCCTAGGAGCTTTCAGAGAGAGCATGCCTTTGCTAAAGTCTTGATTTCAGACTTCTGGTCTCTAGCACTATAAAAAAAAAAAAATTCTGTTTTTTCAGGCTACCCAGTTGGTTATGGCAAGCCTAGGGAAAGAATAGAATTCCCTTTTTTCTCTTTTCTGGTGTAAATCCTTCTGTCTCTCTTACCAAAGCCCTTTCCACCGTATCTCTGCCTGTCTGGGACCACTTAGTCCAATCCCTCTGTGGAGGATTTGGGAACACAGCTCTGGCCACTGTCCTGAGATTAAAGGATAAAGAAAATGCTAATATGGGGGTGGTGCCTGTGGCGCCGGCCCCATATACCGGAGGTGGTGGGTTCAAACCCAGCCCTGGCCAAAAACTGCAAAAAAAAAAAAAAAAAAAAAAAAAGTACTAATAAAATGTCTTCTTCATGTTTTCTCATCCCATAATTTAACATTCTCAGGAGGCAGGGCGTTGGCAGCTTCCCTGGTCGAACCTCCCAGCCTCTCGACTCTGTTCACTCTGGTGTGTTCTTCCCCTGTCAATTATTTTCAACAAACTTTCGCCATGTCCCTCTAATATCCAAGGCAATAGGGGAGCATCGTCCTAGTCTTCAGTGAGCCCACAGTTCAGAGAGACACACAGAGTTATAGAAACATAAAGTGTTACAGACGCTTTCAGGAGGTGTCAGTAATTTTGATAAGGGAAATGGAGTGGGTAGTGGTCATAAAAATCTTTATTTAAAGGTTACATGAAGCTGCATCTTTAAGAATGAGCAGGATTTTATCAGGCTGATCAGGACATGGAAATAGGATGGCAAATGGCATGGCAAGTTTGAAAGAGAAGGAGTTCGTATGCAGGAATAAAGTATAGGGTGGGTAAAAAAATGGTAGTAGGTGGGGAAAAGAATAAATATCAGAATGTAAAAAAATTGGGAACTTCCGACTGTGGACCAGGTCCTGTGTTAGTTGTGTTTATTACATTGTAATATCAGATCTGAGAGATAGTGACATAGTGGGCAAACCTGAAAATGGAAGATACAGGGAAGTCGTTCAAGAGACTATTTTGAAGGCATGAAGTGTGCTGGACTCCACTGTGGTTGAGTGTGCTGGAGTCCACTTCTATTTTAATAGGTGGGGGGGGGACTAGTTAAAACACAAACCATTCAACACATTCAGTCAGTGTTACAGAGGAATATGAGACTTTGTACTGCTGTGAGGTCGTGTAAGACGTCTCTGCCAAAAAAAAAAAAAAAAATTGTTTCAGGTGAGTGTCTGTGAAATGGGTTGAAACTGACCAGTTGAGAGAGACACTTGTGTGCATGAGTGCACACATGTGCACGTGTGTGTGCAGAGGCCTGTATGTGTGAGCATAATGTTCACGCAGGAATGGGACTTCTGTGTGCACATATGCATGCGTGTAGGCTGCCTGTGCAAGTGTGCAGATTTGCATGCGCTCTGATGTGCTTGCATACAGGTGTATGTGTGTGTTGGAGGTTCATTCTGAGCTGTGTTAATTGAGCCACAAAGAGTCTCACATATATGTTTTATGAATAAAAACCCAGAGCATGAGCCTGAGAAAGAATACACCTCAGGCTGAGGCTAGAGACATAGGCAGGGCCAGAGCAAAACATGTCTTGAAAGTCATGTTAAGAATGCAGGTCTTTCTTCCCTAATAGCTCCATGCAATGATTGCAGAGAATTAGGCAATGGGATGACAGAAATGAGATTTGTGTTTCAAGAAAGGTCACTGGCAGTACTACCCTGTGGATGAAGCAAGCACAAGAGGCTCTCTTACCCCGACTTCCCTCCTGAACTCCAGACCCAAATTTACAATTGTCTGCTGGACATCTTCCACCAGGCACTTAAAACTCAAAGCAGCTAAAAACAAACGCATTATCTTCTCTCCAGAATATGGTGTTCTTGTCCCTAATTCATCTTGGGGAAAGGCAGTGTCCTCAAACCATTACTCAGACCAGAACCCTTACAGTCAATGCTCTTCTTTCTCATTCCCTTCAACCCTTAATCAACTGATGATTGTAAAATCTGGACAACCACATCCCCTCCATTCCCACTAACATTCCTTTTTGGAAGCCCCTCACATCGACTTCCTGCATTGCTGTACCCACTCTGTATCTGGTCTCAGACATCTGGGAAGTCCTCCACGGGGGCCACACTGTCCCCACTCTTTCTCAAGAATCCCCAAACACCATTCTCTCCGTAGCCCAGTGTAATGGGAAGAACAGAAGCTTGGATTTTATTCTTAGCCTCACCTCAACCACCTACGACCTCCCAGCAGAACAAATTCTCATACTCCTTTTAGACTGTAACACTGCCTGAAGGTGTTGAATGGTTTGTGTTTTAGTTTCCTCCCCTATTAAAATAGAAGCTCCACATCAGCAGGAGCGATTTCCATATTTCCCTGTCCTCCCACATAATGGACAAACCTGAAAATGAAAGATACAACCTTTTATTGAGTGAGCCCAGCATGAGTGAGCAAGACAATTTGTAGACTACAAATTGTAGGGATACACGGATGGGTGAACGAATGAGGGAGTCAATGCAGTTCTGAGCGTGGATGTGGGCTGTAGTGAACATGTAGGAACACAGGCAGGACCCAGGAATATCTCCCCACACCACAGTGGACTCCACCACACTCCCTGTCTTCAATAAAGGTGATGGTTTGGTAAATTTTGAAGTCTTCAAACTTTTTGACCTCTGAAAGGAAGATGGAATTTTTCGTTTATTCTCTGGGTCAGACTGTACAGAAAATACAAGAAGAAAACTAGGCAGCCCTCTCTATTAGTGTCTGAACTATCTCATTAATTGATACCAATGCTGAAGCAATGAACTTCACATTAAGACTTCTCATTAGATGGCCATTTCTCTCTTTTACCTGCCGGTATGGAGGTTAGAATATTTATTCATCACTTTTCTATTTATTACTGAAAGGAAATTCACCCCATAGCTATCACATCCTAATTTTTCTGGGTTTTATGCAAACTTTAATCATATGATTGGGTTTTACTTTTTCTTGGGTAAGCCTCTAGCATTTTCTGCACCCAGCATTTCAAAGCTATGTTTTCATGAACTGGGCAATCCATTCATCAGGATTTTATTTTGCCAGCACTTCTTCATTGCAGGGAATATTTCAAAAGTTTTCCTGGTGCTTCATGTCTGGGCCCAGTTGCTAATTTGACCAGAATATGTCAGGACAGGAAGAGTGGTTTATTTCATATTTAAGTGACATGTCTTGTCTTGTGACTACAATTATAGGACCTTTTATTTAATCACAGATATGCAGTTTTTAGGTACGTGCTTTTAATTATAATGAAAACTGGATGAAAAGAGAGACTTGATCATGGCACAGAGATGCTACTGTCATAAAAAATAATCCACAGATAAGTAGCATCACTTTGATTTATCACTAACATTTTAATCTCTATGCACAGGTATGATACTACCTTTGTAAACCATCTCCAGCCAATGAGATTAGCTTCACCACACATGAGACATCTACTTTTCAAATGATGTCCTGCTTTTTTTTTTCTTAAATACTTTATCTGTACTGAAGAAAGGTCATTAAAACAATATTCATCCCCAAACATATTAGCATGTTTATTTTGTTAGAGTCTTATCCACTGTTCACTCAACCCTTCTGGCTCCTCTGAGTTTCACCTGATCGATAAGGTTGTTTTAGGCTTCTTTAACATCTGTCCTCTTTTGGAAGGATTTCTCCATGTCTCCTCCTGGTGTCAGGCAGAGCTGGGCAAGCATAAGGCTTGTCTAAAGTATTGAGAGAGGTTTGCTAAAAGGCTATTTAAGTATTTCTCAGTACTGCATCAGAGAAATGTGGAGAACCACAGGATTCCAATCATAAATGGCACATGAGTGAGTATTAGAAGGAAAGGCTGAGAAGACGGGTGCACAAGGGTGAGAGTTGAGGGATTTCAAGTTAGTTATTAGTTCTCATCTCCTGATGATACTATGTATGTTCATTGATTTCCTCTGACTTTTCTTCCTTCTGTATGATTACCATTATTACTATGACTACAACTGCTTTTTTTCTACCTATTTCTCTTTGTAACCTATTAGATCATAAGCACCTGCCAGACAAGGGGTCAGTTCTGTCTTGATCACTGCTGTAGGCCCAATAGTTAGCACACACTGGGTACGACAGAGGGCGTGCAGAGAGACTATTCTGTTCAGCATTTTGAATTAGCCTCTTCCTTTTGTATCCTCTACTCCTTTTCTTCCTTTTCAATCTAGTAGCACAGATTCTTTTCCTATGTCCTTTGGGTTGGTACATTTCAGGCTTATTGTCTCTAGTTGGGTATCTGAGAATGTCATGATGTCAGTTTATAATCTTCCAACAAAATAGTCCCAAACTTCTATAGGCAATTGGGTGAGGAGACACAGCTTAGACTGAAACTCAATTCAAGAGTTCGATAGTATAGGTGTGTTGGGCAGTATAGATATTTTATCTTGAGGATATTTCTTCTTTTCAATGGAAGGAAAAAGAAGCCAGTAGAACTGCTTATATCCCTAAGCACAGATTTTCAAAATGTGCTTCTTTTTCTTTTATTTCTGTATCCTTTATACTATATAGGAATTCTGCATTTCTAAGAATTAAAAAGTTAAGTATAGTAAAAGGAAAGAAAACCAAAACCAAAAACAGGAGCAAAAAAAAAAAAAAAAAAAAAAATTCAAACTAATAATAAATAAGAGTATATTTGAGGCAGTGCTTATAGCTCAGTGGGTAGGGCACCGGCCACATGCAGCAGGTTTGAACCTGGCCTGGGCCAGCTAAAACAACAATGACAAATGCAACAAAAAATAGCCGGGCATTGTGGTGGGCACTTAAGTCCAAGAGTTTGAGGTTGCTGTGAGCTGTGACACCGTGGCACTCTACTGAGGGTGACATAGGAAGACCCTGTCTCAAAAAAAAAAAAAAAAAAAAGGTATATTTGAACCAGACCAAAGTGCATTTTCATTTGATCTTGCCACATGATTGCTTCACTTTACCTTCCTCTAAACACATCCTATGATTAAAATGAACAAATTTAAAAATATTTTGTACCTTTCCAATATTTCCATTAAATTTTGGAATATCATATAAAATTTACCATAATTGAGCATGCTTAGTAATTCACCACGTAGAAAATGGTTTTTAATAGAACAATTGAAAGGCTTATAAAATTTGCTAAATAGAATTCTGTATTTATAATAACCAGGGATTTCAAACAAAGGTATATAGGAGTGAATTCTTGTAATGAACAGAATTGGTTGATTGTATTTTCCTATTTGTTCCCAAATAAAAATGAGTACTGATGTCTAAGACTTTATTATCTAACTCGTGATAACATAGGTTATAGGTTATCTATGAACCTATAGAAAAATAGGTTCATAGATATAAAAATGGATAATTTATTAATAGATGGATGGCGTCCATGTTTAGCTATCAGAAGCAAAGTAATGTATACGAATGAGTGAGACAGGAGAATAACGATATTTCCTCATGAACTATGGTAGTAATATTTTGTATTATTCTGCTAGACCTAACATACTTCCTTTGCTACAATACACTGTAAAAGTCACATAGTACAATACTATTATTTGACTATTAGGGCTGCTGAGGACTTGAGAGAGCAGAGAGGAGACACCCCCTTCCTAAATGCAGTATATGGGTGATTTCCTAAGCTAAACACGCTAAGAGGGTGGACTTACTCATTTTATTCAATTCATTTCTTCCCTGCTTTTACCTGTAGTTTATCCAGGGTCTTATTATGAGACAGTCACTGTTGTAGGTATAGACTATATGGAAGTGAAAAATCAGACCATGTCCCTAAAGGAACTTATATTTTCATGGTAGTCTAGCAATAGATAGTACACACAAAATGCAAATAAAATAGTCATAGATTGTCACCAGCAATACAGAGACAATCAAGAGGATGCTTGATAGGTGATAACTGGTTTGGAGGAGGAAACTTTATATAGTGTAGTATTTTCTGAGGACACTGAAGTTAAGACATGAAGGCTGAGGAGTGGCTCGCCATATGGTGAGTATACCAGCTTTGAGTGGTGACAGTGTAGTGACAAAATTGCTGAGGCAGCTGGCCAGGCTCTTCAGGGCATTGAAGGTCAAGATAAGCAATTAAGATAGAATTCTAAAAGCAATGGGAAACGTTGATAGGTTTTAACTGGGAGGACGGCATCATTTGATTTATATTTTGGAAGGGTACTCTACCTATTTTAAGAAGAATGCTTTGTGGGGAGATGAGATAGGAAGAGAAAAAGTTATTTAGGAAGATTTTAGTAGGAGGGTTAGAGATAAGTGGATATGTTGTATATATTTTGGGGATAATTCTAACGAAATCTACCAGTGGTTCATGGATAGGGAGGTAGCAAGAGGATTAACAAATTGAAGATCTCTACCTACTTTTTTGACATGAGAGTCTGAGTTAGTGATGGTCATGTTTAATAGGATGGGGAATACTGAGATAGAAACTCAGATATGTTTTAGACTAGCATTTATATATTATTTGATTTGGATGTCCAAATTAGGATAAAAAGATTAAATATTACCTGGAGCCAAATATATATTTTGCTTTCATCAGGGCCAAAATGAATGTGTCAAAGGAAATTATGAAACATCGATAACATCTTCTCCCTATATTGTAAACAAAATAACACTTTAATTTTCATAGTGGTTGCAGGCCATTTGGGGAA
The DNA here is from genome assembly GCA_963574355.1 of Loris lydekkerianus. Taxonomy (NCBI): domain Eukaryota; kingdom Metazoa; phylum Chordata; class Mammalia; order Primates; family Lorisidae; genus Loris; species Loris lydekkerianus. Next base: position 16,676 of record CAUYPK010130157.1, read on the forward strand.
CTGTATATATGATAGAATGTGTGACTATGGAAGGGAGAGTGTGTATGTGTCACTGTGTTGTGAGTGTGTGCGTATGCTATTGTGTATAAGGACAGAATGTCTCTGTTAACCTATAAAAGTGGGGCCTGGGTTAGGTGGCAGTTGAAGGTAGCCCTATATTTTCAGAATTGATTTTTAGAAAACCTTGAGCATTTTTTTCTCAAACCATTTTCGAAAACAGTACTCTGTACGAAGACTTATGAAATTATAGAGAGGCCAATTCCCTTTTTCTTAGAATGAAAATAGTCTGTTGTGCAGATGTTTTCGGAACTTTAAGAATATATTCATCATCCTTTCGGCACACACGAAGGAATTGTTCGCACTAGTTTTGGACTTTGCTACCTGACGGATGTGGTAAAGCACTGAGTAGAGACATCAAACTGAAAAGTTATACTGTAACGGCTGTGAAGGACACGGTTTCTCTTATAGTTTTAAACAATAAGGAGGCCTGTCTGAAACTTGAAACTTGAAATCAAAACTAATAAATGGCAGTGTTAAACTGTTTCCGCATCCACCATAATCACAGTACAATACACCGTATTTTCTGAATGGCAACAAATGGAATAACATTTTCCTTAAAATGAATCAGTTCTCCTTTTCCAGTTCAGTACAGCATAACAATATACACATTCTCCAAAATCACTTAAAAGGAGAAAGAACTTTTTATTTTCTAACTTGAGGAAGGGGAGGTAATTTGTGATAGAGGGATAGGGAAGGAGAAGTAAGAGTATTGAATTCTTTACTCTGCGGTCAGAAAACTAGGAGACAACTTGGACAGAAGTACTAAAGTAGCATCATTATTAGAGAAAGTAAAAACTCAGACTACATCTCTAAATTTTTGATACTGACATCATCAATGCACCCCCTTTTCCCTTGTATTACTTCCAAAAATTGATTAATAAACATTATATGCCTGTATCAATGCATCAAATATGCCCTGTAAAGGTACTGTATATAGCTATTATGTACCCATAATAATTAAAAATTAAAAGAAGATAAAAATTTACAAAATAAGCTTCCCTCTAGGATAAACAACATGACAATATCTCTTCAGATAGAACATACTATTTCAATGCCTTAAGACATTAATCTTTTATATAATAGATATTTGATGAATGCTCCACTGATTGTAATTGACTTTTTCTCATTGGTCACTTATTTCCCAGTATCTTTATGTTGTGTATTAACTAGAGTGTAGACTGCCTAATAGCTTTGGCTAAGCCTCATGGGGTGTCTGTCTGTTGGTAGATTTAAACTGGATTTGGGGTTGCTATGATGTTTGTAGAGAAGAAATAATATTGTCAGTCTCCCAGTGATGATTCATTACTCAGATTTCTAAGAAATAGAGAATTCTATCTGATATAGTTCTTTGCTTATATTCTAATAAGGAAACTTAGGGAATCATTTTCCCCAAAAGCTTGGAAGAACAAAGGAAAAATCTTCAGCAGAGGCAGAAACGTTAGACTTGGCAAGTAGTAACTAGGACCACAATACCAGTTAGCCCTCATTTTAAATGTCATACATGAAAAGTGAATAATTAAATAGATTTTTTCCCCAGGCTTATGGAGATTGAGCAATTCCATGCTCTATCTGGCCTAAGATCTCCCTGGCCTTAGAGTCCTATATTAATAATTTATTTTTCTGTCTCTTTTTCACTCATTATGTATTTTACAGGTGATCATTTCAGCAATTACACTCAATTTTTTTTAATATTTAATGATGTAGCCTCAGTTTCTTATAAGGAGAATTTAGGGAGAATATTATAATATAGATGTTAACAAGTTTCATTCATCATGCAAGTGCTAACTTGACCTTGAAAATAAGCCTTATCTCACATTTCCAGTGCCCACACAAAAGCACACTAGCCAAATCTCTGTGAGGCTGTGTTTCTTTTTTAAAATAAAACATGTGGTATGAAAAGCTTCTGAAACTCAGGCAATGTGGCTCATAAGATATGTGAAAAAAAATTTCTAACCCTTATTGCACGTGTCATTATGTTTGTGGGTAGATTCAAAGAGTATTATGCTTGTAGTAGACAATTATTTACATAATGTTACTTTAATGTGCCAAGTTCTTTTGCAATGGATAGAGAAATTAAGGAAAATAGCAATAAATATGTAAAATATCATTAAATTTCCATTTTCATAACACAAACACAGGTGAGAGTGAAGACATATTGTATGCTCCACAGGGAATTGGAAAGAACATTTTAGGTTCTTTCGGATGAAAAAGATTAGAAAAGACCATGGTGGACTCATGGCGTGGGCCAGCCTTCAAATTCTACTGTCCTCTGTGCTTTCTGGATCTCATCCTATATGACCTAAAATAACGCATAGTCATAATTATGCCTTTAGAATGAATGGAACTGTCTTTTCCCAGCTAGAATATGATTTCCACAAATATCTCAGTCACTCTGGCCCCTTTATTACAGATTTGTTCCCAGTCCTTAGAATGGCACATAGCATATAGTAGGAATTTAATAAATATTTTCTAAGTGGGTGAATGAATTGCACATTCCTCCTTCTGATGACAAGTGATATGGTCTGAAGTTTACCCAACAGGATTGTGTTAAAGTCAACACAACATCCTCAAGATCCTCATCTAGATCATTCATCTGTAATTTTGTAAATGTTAATATAAAGGGAAGGCGAGTGAAGAATGTCTGGGAATTCTGTACTATTTTTACAACTCTTCTATAAATCAGCAATTATTTTCAAAAAATTGTGTAAGGAATTGAGAATGGAGAAGAGAAAAGGGAGTAAGGATATGGCAGGGTGAAAACCCTTAGCTCCGGAATAATGCAGGAGGACAAAGTATAAATAAAGGGGCAAGAAAGCACTGATGTGAGTGCAGGCAGTTGGCTTCTGGAAGCTCAAACAGTTGACTGCTGCACAATCAACCTTTGTGAAACCCTCAGAAAGTCATCAATTGAAGTCTCAAATACTCACTGTCCACATGAAATTCCGTTCATTGCTATCTGTTGTCTGTGTCCTTCTGTTTACCCCCTATTGGCTGCTAAAGACCAGGGCCCCAAATTCTATACCTCCGTCCTTGCTTAAAGTTGATTAACAAGTGTTAAGCTAACTGAAATTAACTGGATAATTTCTTGTGTAATTTGGAGACTTACAAAAATGGGTCATTATCAGAATCATTTTATGAAGTTCACAAACATCTGAAAGTTAATCTGTGGTTCTCAACACTCTGCTCTTACTGGAAAAGGAATCCAGTGTGTGGATGGTGACTAAGTTATCTGCTCAAAACTTTCAAAACCAAAAGCCTAAAGAAGTTATAGTCCTTTTTAAGCAATAGCCACAAAACCTAATATAGTCCATTTCTGAGTAATCATTTAATTATGGTATTTTATCATCTTATTTTTAAAAAATATGCTGAGTACATAAACATGACTAAAATATCAACAGATTCTCTCGTCCTACGCATAACTGTTAATCTTACATGTTCCAAGAGAAGATGTTTAAAAAGTAACCCTTTGTAGAACTAGCTCTTCTTTCTAAAGCTGTAGGCCTCTTTTTCTTTCAGCTCCCTACTTTCTCCCATTTATTTCATCTTACTTGTCACCTTGCTGTTGCGAGTATTCCAGCATGTAGGAGTGGACCGGGGAGAGAAGGAAAGAAGGATGCATTTTGCATTCAGTTATACATCAGCTTTGAAGGCTGGCTGGCAGCAATATCATGGACAATGGATCTTGCAAACCAATAGACCCTTGTCTGTTCCTTCCTTCTGTAATTATTGGCAGAATTCTCTGGATTCTTGAAACTTGAATGAATAAACTAGGACATAGGATTAATGTAAAGAACTGGCATCTTTGTTGACTTATTCAACAGACTATGTGTACATAGAAAAGAGAAATAAGCACTTTCAGAAGTATTGTTTGTATGTGTCCGTGAGTTTAGAATTTAAACAATGGGAAATTCATACCTTGAAAAAAAACAGGCTGGCCTGTGGATTCTGTAAAGTTTACTTTAAGAATAAATGCCATCCTATTCACCGTAAGTGAATACAAGAACAATTGTAAGTAGCATGCACACCTGTTAGCATAAGGACCCTATAGAAGACCAAAATTTGCAGTGTTAGAGTTAAAAGTAAATTTGTGGAGCTGAAATGCCGTAGAATTTACAGACAAATTAGGTGAGCCCTTCTTTGTAGTAGAGGAGCAGTTGACGAAGATTAGGAAAAAGTTTAAGTTGAGAGACAAATTTCCCACCTGGAGAGGCTACACAAGGTTAGATAAAATTCATACGGTACAGTGGAGTGATAAATGAGTCATTTCCACTAGATCAGGGTTTTTCAACCTCAGCATTTTTGAGGTTGAAAAACTCACTACTCTGTGTGAAATAATTACTTACTGTGTGGCGCTATTCTGCACATAGGTGACTCTATGTCTGTAGATGCCTGGGGCACTCCCCTCCCACCTTGTGAAACCAAAAATGTCTCCAGACATTGCCAAATGTCCCCGGGAAGTCAAGAATCATCTCTAGTTGACAATCATTGAGAATCAGTAGACCAAGACATGACCTATGGTGACCAAAAGGAAGTTCTGTATTTTTGTTGGAAAGATTTAACATTTACACCAAATCCAGAAGTAGAACACCAGGGCAGTCTCACTTGAGTCATCATTGTTCATTGGATTGTTTGAACATCCCAGCTACATGAGCAAATAGTAAGAAAAACAAAACAGCCCACTGCCGGTCCAAAAGTTCCCCTCCATCAATTAGCACCAAAAACAAACTTTTTTTTTTTTTTTTTTTTGGCAGTTTTTGGCTGGGGCTAGGTTTGAACCCACAGCCTCCGGCATAAGAGGCCGGTGCCCTACTCCTTTGAGCCACAGGCACCGCCCTCAAAGACAAACTTTTTGTCTTTAGTCTCTCCATCTCCTTCAACTTCTTCTCCCTGATCATGAAATTGATTATCTCCTTTATCCTAAAGTAAATCAAAAATTCTCTCGCCAATACAAAGACATAGAATTGCTATATTTTCTCTCTTCACATCAAGACTAACTTTTTTGAAAAATAGTCATCATTGTCTGCCTTCACCTCCACACTGCCCACTTTCTGGAACACATGCCAATTCCCCCACACACATCATGACTAAAAGTTACAATTCATATTGTAATCTAATGCTACAATTCATAGTGCAGTGATCACATTAACTGAACTTTTCCTAAACTCATCTTTTTTAACTTATGTACAGCTTTTGACACTCTTGATCCATGGATCTCTAACTTTATTGTACATCAGAATCCCTGGGGTGGTGGGGGAGTTTGTTAAAACAGAGATTTCCGGGCACCATACCCAAAGTTCCTAATTCAGTAGAAATTTACATTGCTAACAAGTTTCCACAGGTGATGTCCATGCTACTGGTTTGGGATCCTAATTCAGGAGACCCGTCTTCATTAGTCTCTTCCTGAGTGCTTTTGTGGATGTTCGTGATACCATGGTTTCCTGTTCTTGATTCTCATTGGCATTTTGAGTCACATTTTCTGCTTTCTCCTTCTTCTCACCCCAAAGCACCTAGTGGTTCTTGATTAGGGCAATGTTGTTCCACCCAGAGAACACCTGACAATATCTGGATATGTTTCTAGTCATCACAAATAGCAGGAAGGGGGAACAGGAGGGTTTTAGCTGCTACTCTTATCTAGTGGGATGACACTAGATAAGTGAAGCTGCTGAACAGCCTACAACACACAGAAAGCTCCCCAAACAAAGAGTTACTCATCTCCAAATGTGAGCAGTGCCAAGACTGAGAAACAGTTGCTCTGAATGGAATCATTCTCCAAGAAGAATGTCTTTATCTTTTCTTTAGTCTATATTTCCTTTTTGTTGACCTTGGACGTGCACAGAGTTTCAATTCTCATGCCTCTGGAAATGACTTTAAATTTGACATAACTCTGTGTCTGGCCTGGATTTCTAACTGCCATAAATATCAACAGAATGATCCATCAGCATCTTAAATTGAATGTGCCTACACTGAATGGATCCTTATAGTAAGAGATTTCTTTATTTCCATGAGTGTTAATTATAAAGTGTGTTTGTACCTCTTTTGACCTTCATAACTTATACAAATATTAAAAAATGATTCTAGAATTCTTTTGCAAAGTATAAAGGCAGAGGTAGGGTTCAGAAATACCACCCTGGCAGCAATTTGAGGAATTTACAGAGATTCAGGAAAATCAAAAGAGAAACTTTCCAACCCATATGAGATTATCCAGCATTTTGCTTGGCCGGGAAGAAATATATCCCTTTATTCCAAATGAAAGAAAATGCATCTGCCTATGTAGAACATAGCCTATTATTGTTTAAAGAAATTACTAATACTAATCTGGTGCTTTATGTCTGAGCCAAAGAAAGCACATAAGGATGTGATCTTCTTGCAAATATGATGAGTCTTTTTATTAGGTTTGTTTTACCAGATACTATTCTGTATTTTGTTTCTCAGTAGAATACCGGGTACATTGTTATTACTGGTACAACAATGGCCACACCTTTTAGGGCACTTACTAAGTGTCAGAACAAGTACTTTTCATGCCATCCTTGTATAGTAAGCCTATATGGGATTTATTACTGTGCCCTTTATGTACCCATAGAAATTAAGGGCTGAAGAGGATAAGGAATTTACTCAGGGTCACCCAAATCACAACTGATAGATTTGGCATTTGAAGGAAGGACTATCTGTCGGCCAAAGTGATGCTTCCAAACACTATTCTAACAGCACAAAGTTCAACTGCTGTGCCAACATGATTCTTAGAACCTGTTCTTCTTGAATAACTTAACATACCCTCCTCAGAATCTAAGCCCTGCTGGAGAAGGAGCGACTGTCCAGCTCATCCCGTGGGCCCACAGGGAATGACAAAGGTGGTCCTCTGTCACAGTGAGAAGCAGTGCAGCTGGCTAAGGGATGGAGGCACAAGGGAGAAATTTTCTTTGTGGGAGTTCATTACAGGGATGATAGCAGACCTCTAACTCTCTCTTATATTACAGGGATATTGGCAGACCTCTAACTCTCTCTTGTATTACAGGGACATCAGCAGACCTCTAACTCTCTTGCATTACAGCGACATCGGCAGACCTCTAACTCTCTCTTGCAACCCCCCTTCTCTTTCATAGCTTACATATCTAGGCCGTAATGGATGCAAAATTGCTGCAGCATTTTGTTCTGCCAGGCTGACCCCATTATGCATATGCTAAAGTCATAAAGCTATGCCTTAGATATTATTTGCAAGTTCAAGACTCCTATGAGGCAGGGGAGGTATGAGGTTTGGCTCCAGTTCCAAACACGATGAATGGCTGCTTCATTTTAAAAAGAGGGAAGCCAGCCTTGTTTCTGGAGAGAATATTGTTTCTATCACTGATGGAGTAATCCCCACTTATTTCCCCCTTAATGAGGGTGCTTCTCTGGTATCTGAAGGGTCTTTAAATGAACATTAGGCTAAAGGTACTAGAAAAGCATCATTTTCACATGCAATAGTTACAGAAGTTTAGGGAGACTTCATTTTCACTGCAGCATCCCTTTGCTTGTATTTGGTTAAGACAGCAAAAGATAGAACAAAGTCAAAACATAATGGTTGATAAAAGATAAAGATTTGAGACCATACTGATTCTTAAGCTTTGTTATCCTCTGTCTTCCTTCTTCTTCTCCATGAATTTTCAAAAATTTCTGCAACTTCCAACCCTACCACACCTGGTGAAAATCCTTAGTGGAGAATATAAACAAATTGGTTTCAGTAATAATTTACATACCTTTGTCTACTGGGAGATTCTGTTATTTATTCAGTCAAAAAATCTTTGGTGTTCTAGGCATCATTCTAAGCACTGGATACAAATGAAAAAGTAAGCCAAACATGGTTCCTGTCCTAGAGCTTACATTCTAGTCATATTTTTTCACTTGATCTTAGCCAAAAGGCAGAGAAGCAATAACTAGTCATAATTTTTCAGAAAGCACCCACAAATGTTGTGAAGGGTTGCCCAGATTTCTCATATATTTGCTACTTTACCCTGCACATCTCTTCACTATTTCCCGAAGAAATAATAGATCACAATAGATCTGAATATATAAGTAATTGTTCTTTTGCCTATGATTATTGTTTATATAGAAGGAAGTACCAAGATAGTGGAAGGTTACAAAGCATCTTACCTTTGAAAGTAATTGCAAAAATCAGAGTAATATTGGTTATTAGAATATGTGCAAGTTTCATTGCTAAGCTGGTAAAATGAACGATGGACGTGTGGACATGGTCTAAAGAAACAATCATTAGCTGTCCGTAAAGGAGATTTGTCATACTTCTTAGAATCATGGCCTTTCTCTTTTGAGGTATACACCCAAAAAGTGTATGTAGAAAACAATTGGTAAGAACATTTCTAAAGTTGTAAAGTTGGAGGTAGCTGGTGGATGAGAAGCACTTCTAACTCTACCGGCATTCGTCAGAATCTAGTTATTAACCTGTCAGCATCAGACAGATTGAAAAGAGACACCTCCTCTCAAGCTGAGTCGTTAAGAAAAGAAAAATAAGACACAGTAATTGTTGGGGTTGAGAGAGAGATGATTCTACTATGGCCTGGACTATGCCCAGAGAAGAAATGATACTCAAGTATTGTTGCTCTCTTGCTTAGAGAGAAAGATGTTTATGTGGCAGAATAGGGATGTGGAAGTAGATATAGCAATGAATAAGGAAAGTTTTCTCTTTGAATTTGCTTGTGCACAGTAGTAGAATCATCCTATTATGCCAGACACAGATTTTCGTGCAAGCAATTGGGGCTGACCCATACTGAGACCCTAACTTTTCAGTAGAGAAATAGTGAACCCTGCCTCAGTAGGGCACACAAATTATCCATATATATCATCATAAAGAAGAAAAAAATGTAATGACTCCTTTCTCAACAAAATCATGCCCTGATTTCTGGCACTATTTTTTGTTCAGAGAACATAGATAATTGTGTAGCCTTATTTTGCTCCTGAAAATTTCAGCCAAAGACAAAGTTCACTTTGTTGTACTATCAAATACAGTTTATTCTATCATCCCAGATACCCTATGAAGATATACAACTGTTATATACCCATAATAATTAAAAATAAAATCAGAAGAAAACAAATTCCATCACATTTTGGGGCACTTCCATCTTCTATGGACAGAGGAAGCCTGCACATCCTGAAACTTCCTGTATTGAATGGAATCATGTGATCATTTCCAGCCAATGAAACTTAAAATGGAATGGTTTTCCAGGTCATACATTTAATTGTTGATCCAAAATCCCCAGAGCTCTTATTTTTTCTTTTTCTAAGTCTACCAGCAATTTTCAGACAGTGTCCATTCCATCAGCCTCACCCCTGTAGTGAGCAACCATGGCAACGTAAGCAAAGTCTCCAGCCTACCCACGGTAGACAAAAATCAACCTTCATTGTCACATACTATTTTGGACTTGTTTGTTACTGCAGCATAATCTGGTTCTTATAATATTTGGTTAGATAGATACAAGCACACAAAGTTTTCTGTTCCTTAATGAATAGTGGGAAAGAGTTTACATAATGCCATAAACCTTTTCTCACAACCCAGATTACTACCCCATTGTACCCAGAGCCCATCTGAAGTCTGCAATTTATCAAAGACCTTTTGTTTGTTTTACTTTAGTCCTAGAAGACATGCGGTTAACATAGAAAAGTGCCGCGCTAAGAGTCCTGACAGAATGGAAATATGTTAGTGAATGCTTTAATATCTCTTCATCTTTTGTGCAGAGGAGCAATCATGACTACATGTACTTTCTTTAGTGCTCAATTTACTTAAGTCGTATATCTAAAAAGCAAAACTTTCCAAATCCAATTTTTTTTCTTTAAAACTTTACGGAAGATGGTAAATTTATCTTCAAAATTTAAACCTCAGATCAGTGACCATGTCATTGTTATCAGTCTTATTCAGTCTTTAAATTACCAGTCTTATCTCCCTTAAGTAAGATTTTTCTTCTTTCTGCGTGTTTTCTCTTTTGATATTTTGGGGCACCTACTTGTGATCTGCAGTCAATGGGAGTTCTAAACTCATGGAGATTATTTTTGCCCCCTAAACAGGAAATCAACAAAACTCTAGAGAATTTTGCAAAATAGTGTTGATAGTAGCCCTGGTGCACCTGCACTCTAAGTAATAACGAAGATGAAAAACACATTTCTTTCTGAGATAATGAATTCACACTGATTTTTTTTTTTCTATGAGAAGGTCATAACATTAGGTAATTTTTGTTCTAAATGAATTGATAGCTATGTAAAGCAGCTTATAATTTTTATTCAGATGGTTAGTATGCTATAAATATCTGTAGGTGTTCATAATAGAGATTGATAGAAAGATTAAACTATAGAAAAACAGGTAGAGTGTGAGGTTGTATTCACTAACTTTATATAACATGGCCTTGAAGAAAAGCCTAAAATGCTCTACTTTAAAACTGATATATCCTTTTCACTCTACTTTTTACATTTTTTTATATTATCTACCTTTTCTTTTTTGAACATGTTTTATTTTTGTAAGGAGAATGCAAAAATGTTCTTTGAAATAACAAAAGAAAAATTTCCATTAAAAAATAGCTCTGTGTATGGTGGTTCATCATATGCACTGAATCTTGTACACGCAGCATAATTAATAAAATTTCAAGAATTGCTTCCTCTTTATAAGTAGGAGGTCTGTATTTTGTTTTTTGTGCCTATATTTTCCCTTCAGAATGAGGAGGATGCTAGTCATCTTATAGTATCATATTTCTGCTTCATTGCATTGCTCTCTGGGGGGAAAATTAACAGCAGAATGCTTGTCCCTGGAGTTCTATTCATGACCTCTCTGCTGTGAGCATTATAGGTGGAGTGTAGCAGAGAGGAACTACAATTCCAGGGGAATATAGGCTCATAGATCTTTCAAAGCAAAGTTAGAAGAAAAGCTTTTTCATGATTGCTATAGCAAGCAATGCTTTTAACTGCATTAAAGTCATCATTTTAAGAGCACTGGCTCCAGAAGTGAAGAACAGGACTCTATTCCAAGTGGCTTTCAAGGCACTGAGAGTCTGCTCCCAGGCCTCCTACAGCCGCATTGATGTGTGTGTCTGAAAATCATGAGCTCATGATCCCACTGACATTGATGTGTTATAAATTAGGAAAGCAACATGCCTCTTTGCTGGTATACAAGATGGATGTGTGAATGCTTATAAAGGAGAAATAAAATTTGGAATTTTCAAAAAAAAAAAAAAACTTCCTAGCAGTATTCTCAGTATTTTCACCATCAGTTATTTCTTCTATATGTTTAATTATGTGCAACTTAAATTACACTGTCAGCATTTTCACTTTTCATTTCTTCATTGGGCAATTCTCCCTTTTGATTATCCAGTTTTGTAAAATGTCACATGGGTTCATCACTGAGACAAAGAGGCAATACCTCGCGTGCTTTGCTATCAGTGTGTGAACTGAGTAACGGATTCTCAGTGACCATTACCAATAGACTTTGAAGAATCCAGGAGATCAGTCAGTGACGATGACGTGGGTCTGTAGTGAAAGTGGACTGAAGCCAAGTTCATTCCTCATGCAAATACTCACAGTTAATATAGCATAAAAAACAGAATGTCAGCTCTGATGTTAGGCGACTGGAGTTATTAACTGATTCATGGTAAATGAAACTCATGTATCTCAGAACTACACCAAATGAAGACCACCTGTGTGCACAGGTGTATTTAGTAATTTTTTAACTTTGTGACTTCAGCACACCAGGCCACAAACTTAGAGTCTTAATGCCTTTGATGAATATGTTCTATAAGAGCACTATTCACGTTCATCTTTGTTAGCCAATTCATTCCACAGTGCATTTTTTTTTTTTTTTTTTTTGTCTTACAATGCATTCTGTGCTCTGGTGAGTTGTAACCTGTATTAGCTGACACATATGTGCATGTGGCCCTGCACAGATGCAGAAAGAAAATTTCATTCTGGCTGTTGTTAACATGAAGGTTTTCCTGGGGCTCGGACCACTAGTAGAGGAAACAGAATAATGAATAGCAGAGAGGGATTGGCGGGAGTCCTTTGAGGAATATTCGTAAGCATCACTGCAGCCTAAGAGAAGCTTTGCTGAAAGAAACTGGCCAGAGGTATGTTCTCTGGAAGACTCCGAGAGTGGCAGTGCTATTAACAGTGTATAAATACAGGGAGACTTTCCTCCCATTGGCGCGGTGCTGTGATGGTCGCAGATGACGTGGGTTCAGTTAGCACTCTCATTTCCCGGTATTAAGTTGGGTACGTACGCAGAAGAGTTGGGAATAGCTTGTAGAGGAGAGATTTTAGTATTTTTTGGAAGCTAAACAAAGACAAATACCTTTCTTAAGATATTTGTAGCAGTATTAGTAAGAGTGTACAGCAGAAACAACTAAGGTTTAATCCACAACCCTGCCACTGATTAGTAGTGTTTGACCATTTACTCATTCATTTGTACAAATTCATCTATTTCCTTATGAGTACTTAGGAAGCACCTACTACTTGCCTCCCACCACACCTGGCTTCATGCAGGCAGGGCCAAATCACTTCATCTCTTTTAAGTTTCTCACATGTAAAGTTCTTAGACTTTTCTGAAATCTGTTAAAAAGCAATATACACATAACTCAAAAGGCAGCTTTATGGTTTGAGAATGTGTATTTTTCTTCTTCTTCTTCTTCTTTTTTTTTTTTTCTTTTAAAGCCAGGAGTGACTCTAATTTCATGGAATTAATGGAAACACAACTGTGGAAAGAGTACTTTTCAGTTTGTCTTCAGCTTTCTTCAGCTTATGCCACCAGCTCACCACATACGGAAACAATGAATGTACAATAATTTACCTTTAGTATGTTAAATTAGAGAGTAGTGTGCTCATGGCAAAAGCCCTCTGGATCACTCTTCATCCAGGTGGGGTTCCAGCCTAATGATTTTACCTGGCTTTGTGTAAGCAGGTATGTGCGCATACATTCACACAAGCCTGGGAAAGAAGAGACCCCACCTTGTCCATTACTTAAGATGAGTTGTCTAATTTTTCATTGTTTTCCCTAAACTGAATCTCTCACATAGAGCATAGAGCTTGTGTGTCTGGTTGGAAATAGCTGTATAATAAAACAGCCATCTTATAGTGCTATCATTCATCCAGCTAGTCATTCTTTTCCTGAACAATAGGACCTAAAATGCGTCAGTATGTGTAGGTTTCAATTAAATTGAGGGGACAGTTACTGAGTGACTACTGCATGCGATGGAGACTATTGAGATGGATCCCCTCTCAAGGACCTTAAAATCTAAACAAGAGACATGAATAAAATATGCAATAGAAAATGTTTGGTGTAATTTCTAAAAGAACACCCTTGGGGCCGTGAAAATGGACAGAAAGGAGGATCAGTTCTTTCCTGGAGGCTGGGATATAAGTCAGGGAAGGTGCTGCAGGTCAGATCATGCCCAGAGTGGGAGTACTGTGCAGATGGATCACCAGAGCAGGCCAGGTCAGCAAAGGTGCGGACGGGGAAAGGTGCATTGCAACCAGCAAAAATGTTCCTTTGTTAAAAGATTGTTTTTCTCACCTTTTATGCCCTCTCCTTATTCCTTTCTTGGTTTTTAACCATTTCTATTATACGTTGTGTCTTAACGAGCATATCCCTGCCCCACGCCCATATTTCCATATCATGCCAGTGTATACAACACATGTTAGCTCCTGAACGAAGTAGCACCTGACTCCACTCACAATTTCTGTTTACAGTTCTTCTGTAGGTCTGGGGGCTTTGCCATGTTACTTGAAACTAGTATTGATTGCTTCAGCTGTAAACATAGGCCCAAAGAGTCATGCTTGTTACTTTCGGTGAGGAACAAAGAATAAAATCAAGCTAAATGAAATGAACAGGTAAATGTAGCATCACAAAAGTCAGGAGTCTGCAGTGCCTGCTGTCAGGCATCATCAAACCAAGAGGCTGTTCCGCTGGCAGGGTCAGTGAGAGAGGCAAGGGAGGCTAGGAACACTCAGAGGCCGTATGATGCTCAGTGTAAAGCATGTCATTTGCTTATAGTCTTTATTATTTTTAATTTCTGGCAGATGGAAACTGGGAATGTGCAAGGGTAAAGAATCTCCTGTGTGTTCGCATGCCAGAGAGACCTACTAGAATTAACCTCTACCCTCCACGTATAATGAGTGGGCATTTAAAATGACCGTATAGTGTATCTCCAAAGTAGGACACCTGACAGAGTGAAAGAGGACCCTGGAAATCATCACACCTGCGTAATGGACACACAGGGGGACATCCCTGGGCAGACAGGAATGCTTAGGGGATGTCTCATCACCTTACCATTTGTTCCGTCTGGAGGGAAATTTCCAAAGAGAAGTATGAATAATATGTAGAACATGACCCTGGAAGTAGGCTAAGATTATAGGGAATCAGTCACTGTGTGAATTCATAAATGCATAGGCTTAGGGAAGCTTCATATTTAAGCAGTGATTCCTTAAATGTTTTGCTGAGGCATGTGAGATAGTAGATACTTCTTATACATAGTACACTCCCATAGGAATATTAGAATTATATGCAAGTTAAGTACAGAAAACTTTAATTATATTATTCTAGAAAATACTGCAATTCAGGCCAATGCTTTTGTACATTTGTTTTGTACATTTTATCCTTTTGGTAATGTGTTTATACATATGTACAGGGACAACTTTAAACTTGATGATTCAGTATTTAAATTATTTAAGTACTTAAATTATTACAAATAAAGCACTCCTTGGCACACTCTTTCCCCAGATCTTTATCTGGGTTCCCCTTTCATCTTGTGAATCTTGACCCAGTGTCTCTTCTTCAGAGAGGCCTTTCCTGGCCACCATTACTGACCCCTGCCATGCTCTATGACAATGTCCTTATGCCGTATTCTTAGCACTTATTAGTCTAGTTTATTTACAGAGGAACTCAAGTTATGTTTTGCTCACTAGAATGAAAGAAAGGAAGAACAGTAGTGTACCTGTCTTGTTCAATAGTACATTTCCAACATTGTGAAACTTGTAGGCTAAATCGAGTAGAAGCTCAGTGTAGTTGTCTATTGGATGGATTCATGACAGACAATGTCTTGGTCAATATGAACATCTTTTGCAGTAGGCATTCCTCTGCCTTCCTGACCTTCATGAATAGGTATGGCCCCCTGTTTAAAATGTTTGACGACCCCTGGTAGACAGTCCATTGGCTTAGGTCACAAAATGCAAACTTGCTTTGATTTTATTTGATCTCCATCATGTAAGTAATAATAAAAGTATGGCTGGTCTGATGGCTCATGCCTATAATCTCAGCACTTAAGGAGGCTGAGATGGGAGGATTGTTTGAGACCAGCCTCATCTCTACAAAAGATAGAAAAATTAGTCAGGCATGGTGGTAGCCAGCTGTTGTCCCAGGTATTCGGGAGGCTGAGGAAGAAGGCTCACTAAAGCCCAGGAGTTGGAGGTTGCAGTGAGCTATGGTAGTGCCACTGTACCCCAGCCTGGGCAGCAGAGCAAGATATTGTTTATAAAAATAAATAAATAATATATTGAAAATGTTCTTTAAAAAAGGTAACATCCATTGCAAATAGTACAGGCTGGGCTTCCAAGGAGTAGACTCTCAGATGAAGTTTAGCACTTCAGATGATTTTGAAGGAGTTTCTTGAGGGTTGCTGCCTGTGAGAGAGGGAAGGGTAGAGCCATGGGGATGGAAAGGTTGAGCTGTGATGCAGGCCCAGCAGTAGATGTGTTCAAAGCCCCAAGTAGCTCTGAAGCTAACCTTTCAGGTTGTACTGAGTTGGGTTGAGATGGCCAAGCCTTTGTACTCGAGCATCATTGACTCATGGAATGTGGGTCACCCTGGGAAGAGCATGATTTGAGGTGAGGTGGTACTCTGCAGCTGAAGCTAACCCCAAGGGGCTGACATCCAAGGGCTCTCCCTGTCACTCAGCTCTGGCAACGAGTGCTTAGTTGAAGGGTGATCTGGGAAACATATCACGGTGTCTATTACACTAACATTTCATATTAAAGATTTCACACAAAAATATTCATTATTGTGGGTTTAAAAAGATGTTTTTTAATTAGATGCATTGGCTAACACCAATTCTTAGCTAGGGCTACGTCTGTCCTCTTAGGCCATAGTTGAATTCTATGTTTCATCCTCTTGCTTATCCCTGGCTTGGCTCCTGTTTTTATATATTCTTGGCCCCTCTAGATGCCTGTGTTTGTTCACGAGCTCAGACCAGACTAACTTAAGCCCAGCCATGATTTGGGCCCAAATTTAATGTTCTCTATTACTGGCAAACAACACTGGTCAGACTTTATTCTTATCCGTGAACATTCATAAGAAAATGTGCTTTTATCTTTGTCTGTTTGCCTCTCATTTCTACTTGTTATGTCCTTGAAGACGTACACGTGTCCATACTGTGTGTGGGTGGGGGGGTGGGGTGGGTAAGTGGATGGGTGAACGCTTATTTATTTTTTCTCCTTAAGGCCTTTTTCAAAGATTGGTTTATATTAGAATCTAAACAAATACATTATTTACTAAAATAACAAATGCTACGTGTGTGTGACAACCAGTGGTGTCCCTATTCCTTATCTCTATCCTACATGAATATCCGTGATATTTCCCCCTCAACCTCCAGCAGTGAAGAAACTAAAATTTTGAACAACAACAAAAATTTAGTGAAACGAATGTAAGTGTTACTTGTGGTTGATTTCAAAGAAAAATATCTGAATGGAATGGGAGGAAGGGCACCTATTGTCAGCAAGCAGAAAAGGCCAGCTTTGTATATAAGTTGTAGAGAGGAAATATAGAAAAGGTCAGAAAGATTAAGACTTCATTCTTTCCTACAGTCTGGATGCTCATTTTCCCAATTCTTTACAACTGCCATGTAATTTTATGGAATATGATTCTCAATTAGGAAATTTTAATGAAGACAAAAAAATGGGAAGACTGACTTCTAAATATATCTTTAGTTCTTCAGGCAGTAATTTAATTTCAGTTGGAAGGAAGAACAAAGGCATGCCAACATTTTGGAACGAGGCTAGCTGGGTACTTTCAGCAGGGCTCTTTTTAGAAAGGGACCATCAGGAAAGTTGCAGTGTTACATAATGCTGGCTTCCTCATCGCCATGGAGAAGTTGCAGCTGCTTCGAGACGTTAGACAGAGAGACTTGAATTCTGCCTTGCTTGTGTCCAGAAAATTCCAGGCACTTCGTCAATTCCCCCCTCCAATAGCCAAATTGTCCTTTGGAGGAAGATCGGAAGGAATAATCTCATCATCTCTGCTTGAGAAATTCTACTGAATTTCAGCAAGGCTTATTGTCTTGCTTCAAGTTATCCATTAGCAGGAATGAGAGCAACATCTTGCTGTCTGTACTTGCGAGATCCGTTCTCTAGTCTAGCTTCTCTTTGGTTGTTGGTACAATATCAAATATTTTGTGTATATGAGAAATTTTAAATTTCATTTATTTTACTTGCATTTATTGAATTCCCTGCCTTTGACTGCTGACCAAGGTTAGAATTAGTATAAAAATATTTCCTTCAGAATGCCTAGTGAATATTTTCGCCACTCAGGCTAAAAGATCAGTGATGATTTGTACTCTGCGCTATGAGACCTAACAGAAAGGAATATGGGAGGAACATGAGATGGAATGAGATATATCTTAGCTAAATATTTTGGTCTTGTAAGAATTGGTTCCTGATTGTTGTTATTCAACGGATTTATTTATTTGTGTGTGGCGTGACATGTGTGTAGCCACAGGAGCACATGCCGAGCCTAGAGAAAGGAAATCTGACTCCACTCTCACCTCCAAGACTTTTAATGCTGGTAAAGTCATGAAATCTCTTCTTCCTGTACTTTCTCTCTCTCTCTTTCCCTCCCCCACCCCCTTCTGTCTCTCTTTCTATTGGTGCTTGTGTATCTCAAGATAGCTTTCAGGCTGGCTCTGATGGGAATGCCCGAATTCACGTGTAGGAGTAACAAAGAGCACTAGGAGGACACCACATTGTCCTCCCTCATTTAAAAAAAAAAAAAAAAAGATTTTTAGTGTCAAGAAAACAGTTGATGACTCTGAATTTGAATTATTAAACTAAATAAGTAGTTATCAAATCAAGGAGCCAACAGCTGAATAATTATTAGCTCTCATTTGCAGAGATCATTCATTTATACACATGTGCTACATAAATTATTTCATTTACCCATGAGGTAGGTATTTCATGGATGAGGAAACACAGAGGATCAGAGAAGGCATGTTGATTCCCCAATATCACACAGCTCATTATTTACTGAGCCTTGATGTGAAACCAGAGCTATATTTAAAGCCAGAGCTGTTTCTACTATACTGTCCTGCTTCCTGGTAGCTGTCCAGCTTCCTTCCTTCTTTCCTTCCTTCCTTCCATCCTTCCTTCCTCCCTCCCTCCTTCCCTTCCTTCCTTCCTTCATCATCATGTAGTATCCAATTGACTTTGTCTTTCTTTTCCTCCAAGGGTACACTCACCAACTCCTATCCAGTGCTAAATTTATAAGCCACAAAGCAGGATAAAAGTCTTTGTTTCCAAGCCAATAGGTTGAATTTCCAGAGGCATAAATTCTAGAAATTAGCCATATCCATATAAAATCACTGAAAGATGGCGTCCTCCATGGTTATTTCAGTGGCCTCCATGATGCTCCCTAAAGATATAATTTATTCCACAGTCCCTGGGCACATTTGCTCATGTTCTCTGGCACACAGTGCACTTGCCTTTCCCAGAAACCCTTCAACCAAACAGGACCAGGACGTAGATCAAGATTTGTCAGCCTGCATCTAAAAGTGTCCTCTACAGACCACGTTGCTACTAAACTAGAAATAATCTGTCGTGTCTTCTGTTTCCTTTTTGTTCTGTCGATGACCAATTTTGTAAGCACTCAAAATAAGTAAGTGATAGTTAGTTCTTCTCCTCCACTCCTCTGCTTCTCATGGCAATTTGTAAATAAGAAGGGAAAATACATTAGGAGAGGCTGAACAGATTAAAAGATGATAGAATTTTGGAGAACAGGACCCAGCAAATCACAACTAAAGTCATGACAATCACAGCTGACAACTGCTGAGTCCCGTGCTGGCCCAGCTCCGTGCTTCTATCCAGGTCACCTGATATAAGCTGCTGGAAGGAGGAAAGGAACTTTAGAGTTTGTATATATGAAGCTCCTTTTGGTGGGGGCCCCAGGAATGCCACTGCTTCACTTCGAGTGATTGGAAAAGGAGTCTGTGGGCTATAAAGGTAAAAGTGAACACTGAGAAACATACAGTAACTCAGAAAATGCCACGAAGGCTATGCTGAACAGTTCGATGAGAACACTTCAGATTGTATATGAAAGCAGCACATTGTACCCCTTGATTGCACTCATGTACACAGCTATGATTTAACAACAAAAATAAAAAAATAATAAAATAAAATAAAAAAAACAACCACAGCATCCTGCTCCCTAAGCTCAGCCATTAATACTGTTCTGAAATGCCAGGAACTGGGATAAGGAAAAGATTTCTGAGAGCGCAGGAGCCATCCAGGGACCAGGGGAGAACTCTGATGCTGGAAACTTTGGCAGGGCTCCTTCATCTGCTTTTAACCCTTGGAGCCATTTGGGGGCCATGAAATTCCACGAGCAGGTGGAAAGTATTTCCCCAACCAAGTAAGAAATAAGTCCTTTTTGTTCCTGTGTGTTACGGATGCTCCGTGCAGCCTGCTGGAGAGGAAAGCTTTACACTCAAAGTTCTCTGGCATTTGCTGCTGTCTCGATAGGTAGAGCTTCAATTAGGTCTCAGCTTCTCACCATCTGTTATTTCTGGAGAGTTTTGGCCCTCATCTGGAGGAAGGTGACAGGAGAGTGTTCTGTTCCTGCAGAAAATGTGCTTGTCATCAGAGTAACTGTGTACTGTTGAAACAGCTCCTGCCTACATTGTTCTGCCCCTTGAAAGGCAGCATTATGGAAAGTGGTGCGTGCCTCCCGATGTGTACACTTACACAGACGCCCCCCCCCGACAACCTCAGACACAGCACCAGTGTCTAGCATTGTGAGCACTCACGCAGAGCGCTTCAAACCATGTTAAAATCCAGTCGCTGGCAACGAGTGAGAAATAAAATAAATTTGGCGTTATATAAATTGGCTCACATAAAATAATTTAGATTCCTATGGCACTCTACAGTTTTATCATCGTGTTTTACGTTTGTTTTTCCTGTTCTTCTATGAATACCTTGTTGAATATTTACCCATTATCCATTTTCTAGACAAAGTAAGACTCAGAGATTTTTTTCCCTCGGGTTATCATAACCTACAAAATGGCAGAACTTTTAAATTAATATTTTAAATTGCACATTGTTATTCATTTTTCCATTTTCTGATGTTTTTCCCTCTGATATTAGAGTAGAGGGTAGGATAAGGAATAACTAAAATTCCTCAAAATGAGGTCAGAAGGCGAGCATGCATATTCTTTTCCTCATGTCAGAACTATGAGGAGTAGAGTATAAATGTCTTAGCACAACAAATAGCAAGTGAGGTGAAGGTTATGCTCACCAGTTTAATGTAAACATTCCAAATTTTATATAAAATCAGCACACTGTACCACATAATTGCACTAATGCACACAGTTATGATTTAATAAAAAAAAATAAATAAAAAAAGAAACATTCACTTTTGTATTTCTTTGTTATTGGAGCAGGCCAGTCTATCTCTGTGGCATGTCTTGTATTATGAAAACATTCTTCCTCAGTCCTTCCATAGAAAGCAGTAAGGTAGAATTGCTCACAAGCAAAATTTCTTTGTTAAGTAGATACTTTCAAAAATCTAGAAAATATTAGTGAATTAAGTTTTTAAATGATATTATTTTAAATATCATCATAGAGAATTTTCTGAGTAGAACATTGACATAGGAATAGAACTTAGACCTACTCTGTTGCTTTCTGAGTATCATGACTCCTATGTTCCGGAAGTACTAGAGTTATTCTATTTTTAAGAACTTCTTTTAGTTACTGGGAAGTACAGCAGCTCTGGAAGGATGAGGGGTGGCAGAAGAGTCAAATTCTGTAGGCTAATCATCAAGGCCATTGCCTAATTGGGATTTATAGGACCAGGAACTGACCATAGTCATAAATTATCAGGTAGAAATTATTAGACAGGAAGTAAATGGCTGCATATCTTGTTAAAATCACTAGGGAACTTAAGCAGGCAGGAGCTAATGACTGAAATTAGAACTTGCCTGAAACATTGGGATAAAAATAGTGCTAAGAATATGAAAATGATCTGAAACATGAAGCAGAATTGGTGTTGCAAAGCAGCAACCCAGGCTCAAAACAGGACATATTTCTTTCCTTCAGAAAACAGTAAACAAAGTTGGTGAGAATGAGAAAAGCCATTAAGCTGTTCCCAGAGCAGAAAAGATCAGAGAAAGCCAGCCTGGGGATGAATTTCCATAAGAGAGGGCAATTTCTATGTGAGGAAATCTAATGAGAGATTTGTAGGCAAAGTGCCTATCTTTGCAGTCCTTTCTAACCCTACAATTTCATAATTCTTTTTCACTTTCAAGGCCAAGGGCTTTGTCAGTGCTACCTTAATTATGCCTTCAAATAAGTAATGGCAGAATAAAACGAGAACATTTGAGCATTTAAATGTAACCATCTGATAGTCTTGGCTAGGGATCTGTGTTGAACAGTGTACGTATGACTGCTGATCTCTATTTGTGAAATCATCTAGTTACTTAAAAAAAAAAAAGACATAGTTTCATTTGGCCTTTTTATAATGCAGTACGGTCTTGTCATAGAAGACTTGAGGAGTTCTCTTGGATAGCAAGTCACAGAGACTTATGTGTCTAGGCCCATGTGTAAACGCACAGCCTGTCACTTACTGTTCTCCTGTAAGGAAGGGAGTCCTAATGGATAAGCATATTTCAGATGTGAGATTTATGGATTTCACTTGAATCAATTAAATCAATTAATACAATTTCATCCACATGTTATACTTAATATAAAGCAATACATTTACAGTGTCATGCCTGTTTTATAACTTCACAAATATCAAAGGAATATCTAGAAAGTGTCTGACTTGCTCCCAGTGGGCCACGTTAGGCTTCACCCGCTATACACACCTTTACCCTCTGGTTCAAAAGGTAGAAATTTCACACCACTTTTGAAAGTTTTATATTGATGAATAAATTTCTGATAATTTTAGATGATTGAAGCCAAATATCCTGGGGTTTGAGGGCATAAATCTGACCAATCCTTAATATTAAAATTACAAAATTAATATTACTATGACTTTAAATCATTATCTAAACTTAAGTCTGTCTTTAAATTATATACTGTCAGAACTGCACCCTCAGATGCTTCATTGGTAGTATAACTGGTACAAATGGCATTTGCATATATATGAGGTATCCATACAGTTCGTGTGCAATTTATTGTGTTAAACTATTTTAAATTGCACACGAACTTTATTTCCATCCTGCATAATTGGCAATAGAAGCTGACGTGGGAATAATTTCTGTTGATATTGGAAGGCTGTATTTGTTAACATTTTTTTTTTAAGACAATAAAATTGTTATTCAGACCAAATCCGTTTGTTTCATTATCTGTTAGTTTCCATCTCCCTGGGAAACTGCTGGGACTGCAGACAGAGCAAACAGGCCATGAAAAAGCCATGGGAAAATAATCCTCACATAGTCTCCATCTAATAGAACAGAGAAATTAATGATAGATGTTTAGTTTGGACAGATAGTGCTTACATGAAGTGGAAAACTTTGATTGAACCTAGTTTAAATTTTAATACACTGTCCTTAACATATATGTTTGAGAGAGAGGTATATGGGGTTGGAGAAAACATGGTCTTTTCCTTACCTCTTTTTGTTGTTATTGAGACAGAGTCTCACTTTGTTGCCTTTGGTAGAATGCTCACAGTAACCTCAAATTCTTGAGCTCAAATGATCCTCTTGCCTCAGCCTCCCGAGTAGCTGAGATTATAGACATGTGCCACTATACCTACCTATTTTTAGTGGAGATGATGTCTTGCTCTTGCTCAGGGTGGTCTTGAACCCCTAAGCTCAAGCCATCTGCCCACCTTGGCCTTCCAGAGTGCTAGGATTACAGGTGTAAGCCACTGTGCCCCACCTGTCTTCCTTTTATGAGCAAGTGAAGGTGTAAGCTGTTTGCTTCTGTCTCCAGCAAAAATATCTTCTAATGAGGTGAAATTGCACAACTACTAGGGCCTTTCTTGATATTGGGTCACTCCAATTATATCCCCTAAGGAAAAGGGCATGATAATTCTCTTCATGCATAAGAGTACCATGTTGCAATTGTTATTATCACCTCTCTGTCTGTCTCTCTCTCTGTAAAGTTACATGATCTTTAGTGTGGTTTGTGGCCAATGTAAATCAATGTAAGCACAAGTCACATAAAAAAGAAAAACTGCCTCTGAAGAAGGAAACGTGTATATGGAGAATATACAGGAATACTAGAAACGCTGAAGTTTGGCCCTTTCATTCCCTCCTTTGGAATGATCTCCATCCTTTTTTCTCCATCTCTTTAAGTTATTTGTGATAAACAAAATGCTGTCCTTATTACCACCACTCCAGAGTGCCTTCACTTGTCCTTTCAACAGGTGTGTTCTTATACGTCCTGAATAAAAATGCAAACTCACATACAGATAAACACAGATTCATATAATATGTATATATATTTATGCACATTCAAAATAAACATATTAGGGGTGGGCACAGTGTCTCACACCAGGAATCCTTGCACTCTGGGAGGCTGAGGTAGGAGGATGTTTTGATCTTGGGAGTTTGAGACCAGCCTGAGTGAAAGCCAGACCCCATCTCTACCGAAATACATATATATATATATTCACATTCAACAAAAAGAAACATTGGTTGCTAAAAGAAAAATTAGCAAACTTGCATAAGATGTAGCAACTTTTCAAATGGGACAGGTATATTTTCAAGTTTAGTTGACATCTTTCATAGGCATAAGTTTTCTTAGTGGGGTGAGCTCCATGATGAATGAGATGGGAACAGGGCTCTTCCCAGAGGTGGAATCCTACAACCACTGGAATACCCAAGACAGGCTACCCTTCTGTGTTCACAAGGAAGTGAATACCAATTTCTCTCAAAGCCTTTGCTTTCCTATCCTCCTTTCCTATCAGTGATTATCCTCGTGTCCCCGTATGACTGTTGCCTACTTTCTCTAATGTCAAGAATAAATGGATTATTTATGGAATGTGGTTAGCACTGCATCTGACTTCTTGTACACACTTGATAAAGGTAAGCTACTAGAGTTATTGCACTGTGATCCTTGCAGTATTCTCTTGATGTATTTAGGGCAAATAAGTTAATCCCCACTTTATTAAAAGAAAGCTGAGACTAATGGAGGTGAGAAGTTTGCCTGACTTGTCTCTGGCCTCAGGATTAGTGAACAATATTATAGGCACTTGAGAACTGAAATCTTTAAGGCCAGTGATTGCTTTTCCAAATCAAACTTGAAAAATGGTGATATTTTTGCTGCTATTGTTTCTAAAATAATACTGAGGAAATAGAGGAGACAACACTTGGCCCTTGTATCTTCTCCCTGATTTTAGACCCTTGCCTTGTCTTGATGTAAAGTCCATGCCTTTATTTAAAAAAAATTTAAACACATTTTATCTGAAGGAACAGCCAAAATATGTTTCTAAATAACCTCTATGTGTGATCTCAAAGTTTTGCGTGTATTCAGTATATTTCATGAGGTGTAATCTTATGAAAGTGCCATAAACAGATTGATCACTCTTGACTTAATTTTCAGCCAACATCAACATCTATTGAGAATTTCAGCAATCAAAATACCCATAACACCATATCATAAAGTACATATAAAGTTCTGTGTAAGCACAATGAAGAAGCACAAAAAAAAAAAAAAAAAAAAAAGAAAGAAAGAAAAAGAATCTCGGGAACTAAGGGAAAGGCATTTGAATTGAGTGTCAAGTGGTGGGTAGATATTTGCCCATTGAGAAGGCGTCACAGATGAGAGTGGGCGAGGTAGCCCTATGTACTGAGGGTGACATTTGAGCAAAGATATTAAGAAAAAAGAAACAATGGATCCAATATGGTTGAACAGAGGTGCGGCAAAAGTAACTGGTGTCAACTTGTGAAGGGTATTGCATGCCAGGCTAATGAGTTTGAAGATGATTTGGATGTATTTGAGCTATGGAATATGTTTTGAGGGAGAACTGTGCCATGACCAGGTGTGTGATTTAGAGAGATAACCCTGACAGCTGAGGAAAGAACAGATGGCCAGCCTTAAGACTGCAGTCAAACTATTTCACAATTTTAGGGGAGGCAGGATGGGGACTGAGACTAAGGAACTGGCTGCAGAGGTGAAAAAGAGGGAATGAATGCCAGAAAAATGTTTGGGATCTAATCAGTGGGGCTTAGCACCTCATAAAATATACAGAATAAGTGAAATGAAGGAGAAAGAAAATTAGCTTAGATCCATGGGTTGATAAATGCAGCCATATCAAAGTGAAGTATATTAAGCTCCTCTTTTCAATAAAGATTAAGTTCATTTATAAGAACACCGTCTATTCATCTGCCATTTTTGTTTTAGTAATGTATTTTGTATTTTCACATAAAAGCAGTTATAGTAGTTTATACTCTGTTTTAGTAGTTTCTTTATCTTACTAAACTGTAAGCTTCTTGAGGGCAAAAACAACCACGCCCATCTCATTTGTCTTTGAAAAACCCAGCAGCTTGCTGCCCACCACAGAGTAGAACTCAACACAGATTTAATGAATGGGATTGAATTTCAATATGCATTTAGAGATAGGTGAAATTGTTAGAGGATTTTCTTATCTCTATTCTAATTCTTGGGTTTAGCGCAGCCTTTTCATTGTGGCTCCTGTGAGCTTTTTGCAGTGCTGCGAGCACTTCTAGCTGACAAGAAAAGGAAAGAGAGTGCGTGAGTGAGAAGGAGGAGGGGTCATCACCGCATGGAGATTGAACTCTGCGGGTTCACCTCTCTCACAATTTTCACCTTTGATGGGGAACTGTCCCAGATTTCATCCACCAGGCTAAGGTTCTGCCATGGTACCTTCTTAAATCAAGCTTGAAGGGAAATTGATTGAAAAGAAAACACCATTATGGGAAAACAATTCATTTTCTTCCCCTTGACAGGAGGTAGAATAAATATTAGCTGGCTGATTGCTTTAAGATCCAGAAGCCTGGAGGAGTCATTATGGCTTTGCTCACTCTTTACAGAGAGATTACCCTCAGTTTTAGAGACATTTTATACAAAGGCTTTGATTACACTTCAGGAAGTAGTATTCTCTCTTCCTATGGGATTATTTGTATTAACTAGATGTAGGTGTATGGAAACTCCTGCAGATACTTCTGCATGCAGTTGTGTAGTTGTGTGTTTCTTCTTAGGTGTACGTTCCTCTGGATAGGGAGTAAGAAGTGATTTTTATTTTTCTATGAAAGCCTTAAATATTACATTCTTCCAGTGTTTTCTGTGTTGAAAGAAAGTGAATTTGAACCTGTAAAGCTGAAGTAAAGGCAAGAAGAAGGAATAACAGTGACCTGATGCTTCTAGGGTTAGAAAACATTTCTTCATCATTTAAAAATAGCCCAGAAGACACTTACATTGTGAGACACCTTTCAGTTGGCAAAAGTTAGATTCCTTTCCTTTTGCAGAAATTGCAAACTGTCACCCCCTGGGACACAATCTAGCTCTGAAAATTATATTTCTGGCCAACATTTAAATGAAATTAAGTTGGCACAGCTTTTCTGTTTCAACACAGGCTCTACCACCTGTGTATAATGGATGGCCTAATGCATACGTTTGCCAACTCCCCAGCTGCCGAAAGACTTGACTTTGACTTTCTTGCTAAAGGTCTTTAGTATAGCTCTGTACTTGGCTGGAAGGTGGGTTCCTACCTCATGATAAACTCAGACACATGCCTCCTGAGAGAGAAGTGGAGGGGGGCAAATGTACTTGTTTAAATGGCTCCAGGACTGTCTCCTTAGGTCATCTTAGAAGCAGCAGGAGACTTACTCAAACTATGATGCTTGCCAATATATTCTCCATTGCTCATGACACTATGAACCATGCACTCTGCTGTCTGCGTAGCTTCAAGGCCACTTGTGATGTGAAATTGTTTGATTAAGTCTCAGCCAGTGAAGACATTGTCAGGGTACAAAGCCATGTTTCTTATGGATTGGTCTCCTTGTGAGCTGATTTTTGGAAGTAGAGCATTTTCTTGACCATTTTAGTTCTAATGACTTCATTCTTGTAGGTTAAAAATACAATGATCTCCTTGGTCGTTTGTCTTCAACCTTCTTTCTTCCTTCTGTCTCTGTGTGCTCCTTCCTTCCCCCCTGTTTTCCTTCCCCCATCTCCCTTCCTTATCTCTCTTCCTTTCCCCATTTTCTCTGTCTCCTCTCTCTTCCTTTCTTTTAAAAAAGTCTTAGTAAGAGTTAAAGGACATATGAGCTAAAATTTAGGTTATTAGAAATCCCTGTCATAAAGCCTACAGAATTGATGTTTGAATTCTCCTTGGCTTGAGTCAATCCTTCATCCTTTTTAGGTAAATGGATTAAGTCTCATGCAATTTCCTGTGTGGGAGACTTTTGTTAGATGAATCATTTAAATTGAAAGCCCTGTCTACTCATCAAGGGACATGATTTTAGAGTTCTCCTGAGTATCATTTGTGCACTTAGTACAGTCCTTGTGACACATAAGGCAACCATGTGCCTTTATCTATATGAAGTCTTGGTTCCTGTGTGGTTATTTGAGTACATGGTATAAGTGCAGTCCTGTATGTTTGGATCACCTTCCAACATATCTACCAGGCTATTTTAAAATCACCTCTCTTTGTGTCTTTTTATCTTTAAACTTTTTTATTGGAAAACCTCAGAGCTAACTTTGGCACCAGGGGCCAAAAGTCATATCTCCCTTAGTTCTACAACTCCCAGTCCATTGGCATTTTTTGTTGTTTGTTTGCTTTTTCAGATTAAAATGAGGATATGAATGTTTAAGTTACATTGTTTTTGTTTCTGAGGTATAGTTCAAGTTTTAGTTGAGCTCTTCAACCAGGGGGTGGGCTGAAAATCTTCACATTGTGCACATTAGGTGAATTTATGGTGGGATTATAAGCTAGTACCTTCTAGTCCGTTGTTGATACTCAGAATAGATTTAATAGTAAAAGTGCCGATTTTCACCTCCAAAGTGATAGAATGTTATGAATGTTGTGTTTCATCTTAGTACAGTGGAGAGGTTTAAATGAGCCATTGTAGGGCCTGCAGAGAAACTGCTAATCATCCTCCCTCTTCCCCTCCCCCTTGCTAGAGTGTACTTGTATTTTTCTTTCATGCTTTTTATATATTAGTTTCATATTTGTACTGAGTACATTGGATACCTGTTTTTCCATTCTTGCCATACAGTACTAAGAAGAATGTGTTTCAACTTCATCCAGGTAAACACAAAAGATGTAAAGTCTTTATCTTTTCTTATGGCCCAATGGTACTCCTTGGTATACATACGCCACCGTTTGTTAATCTAAACTGGGTTGATGGGCACCTGGATTGGTTCCATGTCTTGGCAATTGTGAACACTGAGCTGCAATAAACATTCTGGTGCAAATGTCCTTGTGGTACAAAGGGAACATTTTTGCACTGCTGGTGGGATTGCAAACTAGTACCCTCTGGTCCATTCCTGTTACTCAGAATAGATTAAATAGTAAAAGTACTGATTTTTGTCCCCAAAGTGGTAGAATGATATGAATGTTGTGTTTCTTCTTAGTACAGTGGAGAGGTTTTAATGAGCCATTGTAGGGCCTGCAGAGGCACACTTTATGCTAAATTGTTTTTGTACCAGCCTCAAATGATCCTAGAAAAAGCTAGACAGGTCTTTCTCAAAATGATAATCTGGTATCTTGTACAGTTGTTAGACAGTGTTTGTTAAATCTGCTTACGATTTCTCTTCTTTTACAAAGGGTGACTCTTGATTCTTTGATATTTCTCTCAATAAAAGGAAATTAAAAGGGACTTGTCTGATACTAGACAAACTCACATTTGTACTTACTTACATATCCATTGCCTTGTAATAAAGCATCAGTGAGTGCCATTCTGTTTTGTAGTCCCAAACTCGTTTGAAATAATTGGAAGAAGGGAAAGGGGAAGCCAGTAAAGATTCATTAATTCATTTATGATGCTAATTATCTTGATAAACTAGTGAGGTCTTTCCCAGGTGTTACAAATGAAGAAACTTAGGCACAGACGTGCTACTAAACTGATGCAAGTTCACACAGCTAAAGGAAAACAAGGACAAGCCAGCTCTTTATAACTTTAAAACCTACAGTTTTTCCACAATAAGTTGCTTTGTTTATCCCACATAAACCTTGAAAATTCTATGGAGGGTGGGGTAGGACTCACCAGGTACAATTAACGACTTGTTCTTGCCTGTATAATTCTTACATTTCCAAATGCACTATAATTTTCAAAAGGATTTCCATATAGAGTAAGTCTTAATTAATATCATCTATAGGTTCTTGAATAACTTTAAGTGGAATGACATATAATGAATCCTATTTTATCATAGACTAATTGATATAAACAAGAGTTAAGTTCCTGTGGCATATCTCGGGTCACACAGACATCACCAGACTTTTAGATAAAGACCCAAAACACTTAATATTAAACATTGAAATAAACGTGAACTATACATACATTTATAAGAAATTAACAAAAAAAAGTAAGATAATGATCCAATTTTTGGTGAATCTGAGAGTGACTATTGCTGAGGTGAAGAATCAAGGAATAAATGATTGCAAAGTAAAAGTCATCAGGAGCGCCCCCTAGTGCTACACAGTTTAAAAAACAAACAATGACCAACCAGCAGGCTTGCCCTGTGCGTCATTTACTGCTAGACATTCATTTGAGTATAATATGCTCTATGAAATTTTACAATAACTTACATCAATTCTTTCATTCATCTTTTGAACTAGCTTATTCTAATTCAGGTTCATGGTGGCCAGAGCCCAACTTGGCAGCTCAGGGTGCAAGAGGTGGGGACAGTCCTCAGGTGCACTCACACACACATACCGCTCAGATGGGACCACACAGACAGGGTGCCCATGCACTGCACATGCACACCTTTGATTTCAGAGGAAATGACAGTGTCTGGAAGAAATCAATGCAGATGTGGGGGTAAGGTGTAAACAGCATATAACAAAACACTGTAGTTAAGGGTGTTATGTATTCAAATCTGTGCAGCCACTTAGCATGGTATTTTCATTTTACAGAGCTGGTCCTTTGGCTTGGAGAGAGTTGGGAAGTTATCAGATGACTTCTGAGAATGATTTTCCTCCTCTTTTTTCTGACGTGTGTACGTGTGTGTGCACAAGCAAATTTGATCAAACAAAAAATATTCCCTTCCTAGTATATGACTTGCACTAAGGTGCAATAAAGTAACAACCACATTTAACATTTATTCAGCCTTTATTGTGGTAATTATGTTACATGCATGATTTCATTTCATCCTCATGTTGTATTTACTATCCCCATTCTTGCTGATGAAGAAACTGATTCAGAGAAATCAATTAAGTCCCATGTTGTCTCACGGTTAATAGTGGTAGATTCAATATTAGATCAAAGGCAGTTGACCTCCACAGCCTGTCCTCTTAACTACTCTAGAAAATCACAAAATTAAAAGATATGGCCCTGTCTCACAGCACTAGAATGTACATGGTAAGAATACACTGACACAGAAGGGAAGTCTGGCAAGATTTTTGAAGAGTCATCTTTAATGTATGGAAAAAGAAAACGGTGTTCTGTTTATGGGAACAACATGACAAATTCAGGAACATGAGAATGGCAGGGACATTCAGTTTCATTTTCATTCTAGATAGAGTTACACTATTGGACATGACAATGTGGTAAGGAAGGTACTTCGCTCTCCTGGAGTGTGAAGTTGGTGGCAATGCACTTGGACAGACCTGCACCTATGGTGTCTGAAAGGCTTTGTAGGCCCACCTTGATGAGCTTGGGGAAGGGAGAGTGTCCATTGCATAGGTAGCAGAGCTTCCATCCGGGTAAACTGAGGCTGAAGTCTAATCCCAGATGGAAAGAGGAATTCAGGACAGCAAAGAAGGATCCATTTCCTTGAACAAAGCTAAAGAAAACCTTGACTGAACTTAGGGAGGGAGTTCATCTGGACTCCAGGAAGGACGGCAAGAAAAACCTTTCCAGAAGAAGGAAGAGAGGTCTCCTCAGCCCTTAGGAATTCTGGGGGAGGTTTCTTCCCAGCACAGTTAATTGAACACAGCTATAAGTTGAACCCCATTGAGCACCAGCCATGGTTGAGACTGAAGGTGGTAGAGACAACTGAGCAATTAACCTTTGGTAATGGGTGTGAACTCTAATTAAAAGTGGAGTTTTTTTATACCCCCTTGGAGGGGGAACAGCCCAAAGATGTGTGTGGTGGTGGGAAGGGAGGATGAAAAAGACCAACTGTTAGCAAGGCAGATTTAAAATACAAGTAAATGGATGTGTGCGGGAGAGAGCAAAGGTAGGGATCTCTGACCAATTACTTAGCTGGTTTCCTCTTCATAGTTACCTGCAGCAACTGCCTGCCCAGAAGGCGGCAGCTCTGGGGGAAGCTAGCGTGGAGCGTTCATGTTCCTCTGTTGTAATTCCCATCTGCATTGGCTGAGTATCCCTGGTAATTTCTATGTAAATTTGATCAGAGTAGCACTTTAGCAGCTTTTCTGTTGACAAATGAGGAACAACTTAATAGTCAAGTGACTACTTCATCACGTGCGAAGAGGTGGAAGTGGCATCATGAAGGGTGTGGAGATAGATGCTCATAGCAGATGATCTTGGGAAAGGCTCACTGCCCCAGTGCCCTATTTAGTTTTTGTCAATTTTGTGATGGGAGAGAACAAATCTCTACCCCTAGGGAACACGGTTTCTCGTGAAGAGCGATTGTTCTGAATCTTCCCTGTGTCATTTCTCAGTTAAGGAACACCTTCCACACACGGTCAGGAGGCCAGACCCCTCCGGCGTTGCCTGGAAGCCTACAGAATCAGAGGCATAGCATGGTTTGTATCAAGGTTTCTCGTTGTCCAGCTTTAGGAGACAGGCAACAGTGGGGCGGGCCCTTCCTGCTGTATCAGGGGATGGCCCACAAAGCAGGCACCTTCGCCACCTTTACTGTAAGAATTGAAGTCCTTTAGGATGAACTCTGAGCATTAATCCCCAGTTAAGGCTAGGAATTTTCTCCCCAGGCCCAGAACCCTCCTGTTGTCACTGTGCTGAAAACAGGAAAGGTAAAGGACAGGGGATCTTTTGTAAAGACCAAACTTCTGGGATTCATGGTCCTCCTACTTTCTCACCGCCAGCAGTGACTTTCCGCCTCACCACTCATGACAGGACCATGCCTTCATTTATGCTGTCCTTCCAGTCACTGTTGTAAATGCTGCATGGTGAAAAAAATTATGCTGGGCACTTACTTTGACAGAACATTCATTTCAGAAAGGGGGAGTTAGATGATAAGCGAATGAACAGATAATGCAATCGTGTAACATTGTTAAAGGGTGACAAGGTAGGAGGAGGGAATGATGCTGAAAACTCAGATGGGTCATGCAAGCCCATGCCGCAGGGATGACAGGTAAACAGAGATCCGAATGATTGGAAGGAGCCGGCCAGTCACAGATCTGGGTGGGGCTTTCCTAGAGGAGGGGGCTGCCACGGCCAGGCTCTGAGGTGGGAGGGACTCAGGGTGCCGGTGACTCGGGTGCAGATGCAGACTGCTGTTGGTAATCCAAGGTTATCTTAGACTGGGGTGGGGGGTTTGCATTTCCAGCTCTTTAAGCCCTCACTGGCCTCATAGACCATGTTGTTAAGTGCAGGATGATTTGCTCACAGCAGTACACAGCCCCGCCTGTCTTATCCCATCCTGCTGACCTCTTAACAATGCGACTCATCTTCATTGCCTTTCTTTCTTGTCGGGCATGCATAACCTGTGAATTAGAAACAGAGATAATTCCCTGTTGGATCCTGAGAAAATTAGGACCCATCTAGGCCATCGGTCTTTCCCTAGATTTAAATAAGTTTTCTTATAATCCGCCAACTCAACATACACTCCCTGACCCTCTCAACATAGAGTCCCTAGATTATCTCACTAATTTATAAGCATTCTTTCTCCTTTCCTTTTTCCAAAAATCTTCCCTTTACAGATTGTTCTCTGTGAAGATCCTTTCTTATTCTCTTTTGTCTAAAACCAAAATTAGTGTCTTTATTCCTGCCCCTTACATAGCCAATTGTGATATGCAGAAGTCACAAACTACCTGAACACTAAACAGTGAGAATCCTTTTCTCAGCCCCAACATCCTGCCCAGTATTTTCTCTGCCTTTTGCTGCAGTAGAAGGTAAACACTTCACGTGTATATTCTATGGTAATATACTATGATTTTACAAGTGTTTGTGTAAATACTATTTCATGTGACTCTCATGAAAACGTTGGGAGATCAGCAATATGAGAACTGGTAAGAAACTGACAAGGGGGGCAGTTGGGGCTCAGAGATGCAGGGCACATCCAGTGTCCCAAAGCTCAGACCCTCACCCTGACATCTGACATCTAACGCACACCCACCTTTCCTACGGCACCTTTGTCCATAGCTTTATGCTGGTGTCACCATTATGGGTGGGAGATAAAAGGATTTTCTTTTTTTGAGTCTGTATGTGATGACTAAGAGAAAGGGAAGAAAAGGTAGGTCTGAGAAAACCTCGCTTTCTGAGGATGCTGATGTACTCTGGGAAGAGATCGGTGGGGTATATGTGCTTATTTATGTGTTTCTTGTATCCATCTTCCAGAGAAAATCAAGGGCTCGAAAATGATACAGAAATTTTCCAACATTTATTTATTTGTGAAAGATAGAACACAGGCAAGCCGATCTGTCACGTTCTATTCTAAATCCTGCCCTGGTGTTTATTTGGTTGAGGATGACTACGGACTATCTACATCACAAATTGTGGGTTCTGGGGTAACTGGGGTAACATGGAAACTGATGAATTAACCCCCAAATTCTCTTATTGCACCCTGCTGCCAGATAAAGGGTGTAAGTTCCTATATGAAACAAAGTGGAATATATAATGAAGTGGAATATATAATGAAAATTGTGCATTTCTCACTCTGGTGCTTGCCAATAGCTGTCTCCACCTCTACCCCCATCTTTCTTCCCCCCCCCCCCCCACCTCTATCAGCTGTAGAGAAGTGTGTTGTGTGTATGCGTGGGGGGGAGGGTGCAGGTAGAGAAACTCGGCAGAAACAGGGTGAGAGAAGATGTGACTAACACCCCCAACTAATTTCTGGGCATGTTCCCAAACAGTGATATGCAGAGGAAAGGGTACCGAGCTCCTTGCGTTCTAACCAAAGCCACCCGTCCCTCACACTTCCAGCTTTAATACCTCAGCTCCCATCTTCCATGTGAGCTTGCCATCTGACCTGGCTACTGAGGAGATACAGTCCTCCCAGCAGGAGCTGTACCACATGAACTAAAAATAAGAGTTGCTGCTTCTCTGCAGATACCATTAACCCAATTAGAGCAAAAAAAAAAAAAAAAAAAATTAAAAGGAAATTGCAGCCTCATTAAATACAAGCAGAATGAACTCCGGTAAGGCAAACTAAATCAGTTATACTATTTAAAACTTTATTCAACAATCAAAATAATTGTAATCACTAATCACTTAAATGAAGACAGAAGCTGCATGCTGGCTATTATGTGAGCTAGTAAATTAATAGAAGTCCAAGCTTCCAGTATAGCAGTACAGGTGGCCGGTGGTATTTCACGCATGTGCAAAATTAAAGTGAACTAGTTTTGGAGGGGCTGTCCTTTTCCATGAAAAGAGAATATTTTTCTGAGTCCTTTGGTATAAAAATATGATAAAGCTTTGAAAGAATTTTATCTTGATATGAATTAACAGAATATAGATATTTATTAAAATATTTTTATCAACTAGAAGTGAATAGGGGCCTGATTAATCAATGTCAGAATTTCATTTATCCCCAGGGAAAAGTTCAAGGTTGTATAGGTGATACAATTTTGCCTCTGGTGGTGAGGTTATTCTATAGATTAGGATTTGTAAAATCTTAAAATTGAAAATGCTCACAGGCTCCTGTTTTATGTGAGCTTAAGTTCCTGTCCTACCACTATTCAAAATTCTCTGCAAGGAACACTCTCAAAAGGGAGATTGTAAGCTCCTGGACTGAGGTGAACCTCCAGCTTTGGAAACATAGCAAGTAAGGCAGGAAGCATCTCTGATTCACAACAGAACGGCCACTTGCGGTGTCCACAGCCCACCTGCTCCCCAGCCAGGGAGTTCCTGTGTGTATGAATGGATGCCTTCTGTCAACTGGAGTTGTTCCATGATCCACATGAACCTTGGACTTGGTGGTGTCCTATAAGCCAGGTCCTCTGTTCTGGGAGCTGAGATCACAGAAAGTCAGCTAACCAATGACTACCTCAGATTAGGAGTTCAAAGGGGCAGGCAGTGACTTGTCCTGGGAACTTTCAATGGAACTACCTTAATTATTTCACTAAAATGTTATCTTTAGAAAATGTTTATATCTGGGGAAGCTCATCACTGATTTTTGAGTTGTGAGTGTTTTTCAGAAAACATACAATGAAAGATCTCTAACACTTTCACTTGGTTGACCTCTGCTTGATGAGTTCTTCGTAAAGCTATCAGAATAAACTACTCACTGGTCATTTATCAGAGCTTTGTCCTTCCTTAACCCATTCTTCCCAATGCATCTTTTAGTTCCTGTATTTGAAATGCCCAGGCCTGGTAGAAACCTAAAAGACAGGAGGGTGAATTACGAAAATGGATGTGAAGGTGAAAGGCAGGTTTTGAAGGAATAGCAGCCTCACTCATTAAGTCCCAGGGATACTGCTTGGATTGCCTTGGTCTTGGTTAAAAGAGCTATGTGGCCATTGTGCAAAGGGCAAAAGAGCAGGAAACTCACTGATAGCCTCAAACTCTTTTTGTTTCCTCCAGCACTTGGTGCATTCCTATACCTCACTTGACATTCTGTGTTTTCTTATCTAAAAGGGAATATAAACCAGGGTAGCTGGGACCATTGTGATTTGCTCCTTTAGAGGTGCAACACAACCTGCATAACCCCACCTGATAAGCCTTGCTGTCAATACTCAGTTAAATTTGAAACATGGAGAGGGCAGAGATGATGGAACAGAGAAAGGTCCAATAAGTATTCAAGGAATACAACTAAATTGACAAACTCAGGAGGCTGCTTCTGACTCCATTGACTACCAGGAAGAGGGAATTGGCTTCCCCCAAAGTGAAATCTGCACCACAAATGTATACTGTTTGTCAACATGTTTTAAAACCTTTAGAACTATAATGTTTCCTGGTGAGTTATATTTTCTCAAGTTTTGCCTCAGGCCTACCATTCCCTTTTTTAATTTGGCAAGTTCATTCACACATTTATATACCTGCCAAGCTGCTATAGGTATTTTGATATGTGGTTTGATCTTTGTGAGCCTCATTTAACCTCTATACACTGCAGTTTGCTCATCTGAAAAATTGCCATCATACCTGCCTACCCACATCATGAGACCTTATGATGATCCCACGAGGCAATTCAGGCAAAAAGTCTATAAAGATTACAAAACACACATAGACTATATTATCATTAAAATAATGAATGGTCTTATGATGATTGTTTTGATGGTAATGAAATATGATCGATTCAACATTAAATATGCAAATAAAGTTTCTTCCCTTTCATCACATTAGACTGAACCTTTATCCTTTGACCAATCAGCAGACCAGTATAAAAAGTTCTGAACACAGTTCAGTTCTCCGTTTATGCCCGTGTTGCCCTGTGGGTCTCTTTTGAGTGTGCAAAGATGGGGAGCCCAGCCTGTGGGTTACTTTTCATTCCAGAGGTTGTGGCATCCTGTGCACTGTGAGGTAACTTTTTGTCTTTATCACCTGGAGCACCTCTTTACTGTTGATCGTTGCTGTGTCTGTGGTGGAACATCCTCCTAAAAACTGGAGCGCAGAAGCCAAAGACTTTATGCTTTAGACTCAAAGGACCAATCATGAGAATATTTCAAACATTAAAATATATTTAGCTTTTCTTTTCTTTTTTTTTTTTTTTTTTTTTTTTTTTTTTTTTTAATTTTTTTGCTGGGGGTGGGTTTGAACCAGCCAACACCATAAAATTGGGGTGTTGCCATACATATTGATTCACATGTGCCCCCCAAAATAATCT
>CAUYPK010130159.1:0-35245 GCA_963574355.1 Loris lydekkerianus
GGCCCCTGCTGATCACTAGGCAGCCAACGTCGCCCCTGCCAGGCCTGGTTGTGACAAGAGAAAATGTCTAAGGGTGGAAAGCTCAATAGGTGCTGGCGAGTGCCAGTCAAGAAACATTTCTTTTTTTTTTTTATTTTTTTATTTTTTTTATTTTTTTTTCCCTATGCAAATGTTTTTTTTTCTTTTTTTTTTTTTATTATAGATAAAAATATGCACCATAGATGTGACCCAACCCATCACCCTCCCTCCACCCAAACCTCCCCCCTCCCTTCCCCTTCCTTGGTCCTTTCCTCATAGTCTTGTGGTTTAGTTGGGTTATAGCCTTCATGTGAAAGCTATAATTTAGCTTCATAGTAGGGCTGAGTACACTGGATACTTTCTCTTCCATTCCTGGGATACTTTGCTAAGGAGAATATGTTCCAGCTCCATCCATGTAAACATGAAAGAGGTAAAATCTCCATCTTTCTTTAAGGCTGCATAGTATTAAGAAACATTTCTTACACAGAGATTAAGATATAAAGATACAAGATGTATCTTTTCAAAAGGAGAGGGAGTGAGGGGGTGAAAAGGGAGAGAAAAGAGCAAGGAGATGGTGTGGCATCCCAAAGAAAGAAAAGAAAAGCCAGCACCTGAAGCCAAGTGGCTAGGTGATTTTAAAGAAGGTTTTAAGTCCAGGTGCTGGTGGCTCACGCCTGTAATCCTAGCATTCTGGGAGGCTGAGGCTGGTGAGTTGCCTGAGCTCACAAGTTCCAGACCAGCCTGAGCAAGAGCGAGACCCTATCTGTAAAAATAGCCAGGCATTGTGGTGGGTGCCTGTAGTACTAGCTACTCGGGTGACTGAGGCAAGAGGATGGCTTGAGCCCAGGAGTATGAGGTGGCTATGAGCTGTGACATTACAGCACTCTACCAAGGGTGACAAAGTGATACATATTAAAATGAAGGAGGTTGTAAATTAGTGGTGTAGAGCTGAGAAACTGCTGCATCCACCCTTCTTGGGGGGAGGTAGATAATAAACAAGCTGGGCGGATGTCTAAGTCCAAGAGCTAGTTGCTGTGCCTTTCTTTGGAGATGTGGGATTATCTGAGGACATGGGCAGAGGCTGCCCTAGAGATAAGGCTGAAGCCTGAAGCTTCTTCCCTGCTATTTACTCAGGAACTCTGTTAAAAACAGATTCTCAAAAACAATTTTTTAAGACACAGTCTCAGTTTGTTGCCCTTGGTGGAGTGCTGTGGCGTCGCAGCTCACAGCAACCTCAAACTCTTGGGCTCAAGCTATTCTTGCTTCAGCCTCCCAAGTAACTGGGACTATAGGCACCTGCCCCAACTCCCAGCTATTTTTAGAGCCTGGGTCTGCTCTTGCTCAGGATGGTCTCCAACTCCTGAGCTCAAGCAATCCACCCCTGATGGCCTCCCAGAGTACTAGGATTATAGATGTGAGCTACCAAGCCCGACTTTCAAAAGGAATTTTGAAAGAGAAAGACTTATAACCATCTGTTCAGCCCCCTTCAGAAGTTATTCAAAACAAGTCCTATGGTGTAGTGTGTCTATTAGCAAGGGAACTTAAAGGATTGATCTTTAACTGTTACTAGGAAATTGCAGGATTAGGCGTATTCCTGTGTTGCGTGACCGGAGACACGAACAAACAGCAGCTTTGCCGTGGGTGTAAACTTGCTCCTGTAATTATTAAGTCAAGAAACAGACTACACGGGATGGGATGGCATGTAGTGAAATGCTTTATTCAGGGTTTTGATCTTATACCTTTCTAGTCATGTACACACTTAATCTATTATCTGTTAGTTTCACCATTACCTCATTTTACCTATCTGAAATTCACTTGAAAGGAACTATCCTGTTACCATATCAACACAATCACTTTTGTAGTAAACATCTTCTTCTAGACACTGACTAATCTCTGGGCAGGTATCTAAATAAAGATCACAAAGAAGAAAGTAGCTACAGGGGAACAGTGTTAATGGAAGAGTATCTTCAAGCATTCACTCAGTTTACTCAGTATGAAGTAAGGACTGTGTCTTTTCCTCAGGGCAGAGCACCTATAGACCTCTGACAATATATTACATGTATGTTAACATACATCAATTCTCTGGCTCGCATCTCTGAGCATGCCCTTTGATTTCAGGCTTCATGGGGCCACAGCTTCAGAGAATGGCTTGTGGAATTTTTAACTCCAGGCAAGTCAACTCTACATGTGTCCCAGGGGGGCCCAGTTCCCTTAAGCCTCTGGGAAAAAAGCAAGCCATTTTAAACTCACACTGAGTTCACTTTGTAGGATATTTTTATTTCTATATTATGCTACATTCCTGTTATTCTTGCAATTTTTGCAAGGCCACCCCTTTTGGTCCTTAGACATTGCCGAAGGATCCCCAAAGGGCAAAGTTGCTCCCTTGAGAATCCTGGCCTTCAAGCTCCAGGGATTTTGCAGGAACAGCCCCTAAACTACCCACTGTCACACAGCTGACATCTCATGGTTCTTCACCCTCCAACCCAAGTGTTGATTCATAAGAAGAATGTATTTGGCCAGACCTTCCTGAGTCTATCCCAATCCATCATTTTATCCTTTCTTCTTATTGTTTTTATTCCTTTGTCTCTCCAACTTGTACGTATTCCCCACTATTGCAAGCTTTGTGGATGCGATGTTTGTGTCTTATTCTTCATTATGTCCACTGCAACTAGGCCAGGGCTTGGGACATGGTGGAAAGTATCCCAAAAGGGCCCGCAGTATGGGACTCAGCTCCATTGATTCGATTAGTATTAAGACCACTTCCTCTTCCTTCCTCCACCCTTACTGCAAACTAAGGAGGATAGAGCTACTTCCTAGGAAGTGGGCTTGCCAGTAGGTCACCTGGTTAAGTAATCCTGCCTGTAAGACTTGCAGTAGCATGCTTTAAATTTTTTTAAATGTCTGACAGTCTGATGGTTAGCATGGTGCTGACACATAGCGGGTGATAATAATTTGAGTAACTAAGTGCCAGAATTGAGCCCTCTAAGGTATCTGTTGATGTTAATCATTTTCTGGTTGTCAGTTCAAACATTTGTTTGCTAAACCACCCATACTAGATCAGCTCCCCCCTTTTTAATCTTTATTGAATTTATTTTTTGAGTCAGGGTCTCCATCGCCTGGGCTGGAGGGCAGGGACATCATCATAGCT
This sequence comes from Loris lydekkerianus, assembly GCA_963574355.1. Lineage (NCBI taxonomy): Eukaryota > Metazoa > Chordata > Mammalia > Primates > Lorisidae > Loris > Loris lydekkerianus. The sequence continues at coordinate 3,167 of CAUYPK010130159.1, forward strand.
CACTACAACCTTAAACACTTGGCCTCATACAATCCTCTTCCCACAGTAGCCACTAGCCACATGTGACTATAATTTGAAATTGAATTAGCTAAAATGGGCCAAGTAGATGGCTCCTAACACTTTGGGAGGCTGAGGTGGGAGGATCCCTTGAGATCAGGAGTTCAAGACCAGCCTGAGCAAGAGCAAGACCCTGTCTCTACTAAAAATACAACATCTAGCCAGGTATTGTAATGAATGCCTGTAGTCCCAGCTAGTTGCGGGGCAGGGGGTAGAATGGAGGGGACTGAAGCAGGAAGATCACTGAAGCCCAGGAGTTTGACGTTGCTGTGAGCTAGTCTGACCACTGCACTCGAGCCCAGGTGACAGGGAGACCCTGTCTCCCCCACCCCTGAAAAACAAAACTAGATTAAATGGAAGACTCGGTTCCTCAGTTAAACTTGCCACACTCCAGGTGCTGGACAGCTACATGTGACTAGTGTCTACCACATTGGACTGCACAGTGTAGACCACACGGTCCTGTAAGCTGACTCTACCATTTTGTTGAGGATGCTTGCTTGCCCACGGCTCCTGAGCGTGATCATATGCGTTTCTTCTCTGCAAGTAAAATAGATAAATAAGTGACCTGACTCATACAGCAAGTGTCTATGGGATCGGTAGCATTGTCTTACAAAGCTTATTTTCGTAGGCAGGCTGTTCACCCCAAGGGCCTGCTGGAAAAGAAGACCTCTCAGTGCAGAGACACCTGTGGTAGAACCTAGACCTGGAAATGCACTATTCACTCTGAAACACAGGGTCCTGCCTTCTGCTTCATCCTGTCCCTGAGCCTGGCCCTGTGCAGAGCCCAAAGGAGATGTTATTCTAGGTAGTGAATTTAGAAGCCATTAGGCCATTTCAGGGACTGCCTAATTTCTCTGGCTTTTTCCCTGACAGTTCTACCTCGTGTCTCACATCTTCATTCAGTTGCTCACAGCTCTTTGCCAGACAGTTGCATCTCCTTCCAGTTTCCACTTCCTCAAAACTTTGGTTTAGAAGTTGCCATCATGGCCTCTCTGCGCCATCCACACGTTACTCATTCAGCCAGGAAATAACTGTTGAACCCTGACCTCATGACAGCTTGGCCTCAGTACTCACAACCAGTGCCTGTGCTTTACGGATTTCCCAGTTCCCTAGGGAAGGACTCTGATAGACCTTACCCCTGTGATAGCCACAGGCCATATCATAGTTCTTTTTGGCTCTCCTTGAGTACGGAGTTTTCATAAATTCTCTTTATTTCAGGGAGTTGCAACATTTTCTTATGGCTACAAATAATCTAGATATAAGCGTAAAATACAAATGACATAAGGAAAAATATAGTCAGACAATGGGATAGAATTGTGTCTTATATTCTTAAGTCCAAACCCAAGTTGCAGAATTAATTCAGCTCTCAGAATGACTTGGCTTTATTTTTGCAGAGGATGTGAGAGTATGGTCAGAAAGATGGGTTTTGAGTTGACTTTTTTTAAGCACTGTTTTTATTTGACCCCTTTAAGTAGCAATGTAGGCTTCTTAGGGTACCATTGTGTTTTGAAAACCAACAAGACATCTGCAAAAGTCTGGCATTCACCAGTACAAGGGGGGAGGTAGAAGAGAGTAAGTGAAAGAAAACGAACTTCTGCTTTCCTCCTATCGCAAGAAATGCAAGATGTTAACAAATGCAAGATGTTAACGTCCTATTTTAGCTGCCACTTTTATAATTCCTTATGAGTAACCATAACCTATTTTGTAATCATAAAATAGATAATTGGCTGTTATAAGTGATTTAGGCTAGGCTATACAGGAAAGATCACTGAAGATGAACAGAAAATCACATCTACAGAAAAGCCCAGGTGATGAGATGGCAAGAAAAGTTAAAATAGAGACAGTGCAAAAGCGGAACTCATCAATAGGAGGGTATTTCATAAATTTTATGTTTTATGTGGATCTTGAACTTTATATTAAATCTTTTTCATTTGGAAAAAAAAAAGAACTGAAACGCATATATAAAATAACTCATTGTACAAAGTGAAATAAACCAGGTACAAAAATAAATACCACATGCTCTCATCTGTGGAAGCTAAAAAAGTTGATCTCATAGAAGTAGAAGGATATGCCAATAATTACTTTGATTTAATCACCACACATTGTATGCATGATCAAAATACCACTCTGGACCCCATAATTATGTACAATTATATGTCAATTAAAAATAATAAAAGCTAAAAATCCCTCAGTGAATGATATGATAATAAGGGGTTTTAAGTCCAGAGGGTGAAGGTGGATTATTCAATAAATTCTGTTGGAATAAATAATTCAATGTGGGAAACGGGTTTTACATTTTTTAGCAACATAAATTCCAGATGAATTAAAAAATCCAAAATGTAAAACTATTGGGAGAAAATATTTACAAATGTAAAATCTTAGGGAAAGGAATGCCTTCTTTCTCTTTTTTTTTTTTTTTTCTTTAGAGACAGAGTCTCACTTTGTCGCCCTCTGTAGAGCGCTGTGGCGTTGCAGTTCACAGCAACCTCCAACTCTTGGACTTAGGCAATTCTTTTGCCTCAGTCTCCCGAGTAGCTGGGACTACAGGCGCCCACCACAATGCCCAACTAGAAAGGAATGCCTTCTTAAGCCTAACACTAACAGCAGAAGCCATGAAGGAAAAAGTAACTTAATTTGACTACATAAAACTCAAAACTATGTATATAAAAATAATTATTTCAGTGAATAGCACAGAAACTGAAAAAAATTGGAATGCATTAACACATAGTATTCTTATTTTATGAAGAGTTCGTAAAAATCTTCTGAAAAGGTAAATATCCAATAAATAACAAGAACAGCAAAGGGCTGGGTGCTTCAAAGGATCTTGTTCACCAGCCTTGCCCCTTCTGGTAGCTGCACCTGGATTTTCCTTAACCAGTGCTGCTTGTGGTGCTAGAGGTTGGGGGCCGGGTGGCTGGCTGCACTCTGGAGGCTGGAAGTGGGAACTTGACCTAAACCCAACCCATCAGCAGTATCCCATCTACTGAGCTGTAAAGTAATTGGTTCAGAGATGGATATGTGATCCCCTTGGGTCAAGGCCAATCTCAGTACCTACCTCTGGAATAAGCAAGATGTGATTCTCCTTTCTGCTGAGCTTGGAGTTATTTAATATAAACATAGAAGCCTGGAGTTGCTAGAGGCCACATAGTGAAAGAATTAAGCAACCCGAAAGGAGGTAGAGGTGAGAGAGAGAGATCTTCTTTCAAAAAGAAAGTTTGTAGTTCTTGGTTCTGAAAGTAGCTTTCCTTTTGACATTTCAATTGTGAGCCCTAAAGCTCTTTTTTTGGTTAAGCAAATGTGACTTTCTGTCACCTGTAATTGAAAAAATCCCAGCCAATATAAGGAATACATATGCATGCATACACATCTACAGAAAAGAAAGAAATCAATACAAATGCCTTCCATGAAGAAAAAGTCAAATTATACCAATAATTTAAAAATGCAAAAAGAGCTCTCTCTCCGCCTCTGCTCTTTCTCAAGAGGAACCCACTAACAATTCTCTTTGGAAGTGATCTAAACTTTCTCTTTGTTCTTTCTAAATATCTCTTTGTTACCCTGAGAAGTAAGTAAGTAAATAAATAAATAAATAAATAAACAAACAAGCAAAATGAGGGCATGGTGGTTCATGTCTGTAATCCTAGCACTCTGGGAGGTCCAGGTGGGTAGATCGCTGAAGCTCAGGAGTTCCAAACCAAGCTGAAGCAAGAACAAGACCTCATCTCTACTAAAAGTAGAAAAACTAGCCAGGTGTTGTGGTGCACCCTTGTAGTCCCAGCTATTAGGGAAGCTGAAGCAAGAGGATCAAGATCGCTTGAGCCCAGGCGTTTGAGGTTGCTGTGAGCTATGACGACAAGGCACTCTAGCCTAGAACACAGAGTAAGACTGTCTCAAAAATAAATAAATTAAACAAACAAAAATGAAAAACGAGGGGGCATGATTTGTCCCTTGATCTAACTAATTCCCAGTGCCGGCAATGTTTTGAGAGATGGATGTGCTCATCAATGGGAAGATAAATTGGTGAAACTTTTCTGGAGGGCAATTAGTCATGTTTATGAAAACCATATTGTGCAATTCCACCTTCGGAATTTAAGAATACGTGCAGAGATTTAGCTATAAAATGTTCATTATAATATTTTAAAATATCAAAAAGATTTTTAAAAAATCAAAAAGATTGGAAACAGTGTAGATGACAACAGTGATAAAATAAATCCCAGTGTGTACATATATAGGAATACTGTGCAGTCATTCAAATGGTATTATAGGTGTAAGGTCAGGAGGTTGGGAAGTATTCATGATCTATTGTATTGAGTTTTCTATTGCTGTAACAAATTACTACAACTTCAGCAGCTTAAAACAACACCCGTTTAAGGGCTCACCGACATCTGGAGGTCAGCAGTCTGGGCATTGACATGACGGGCTTCTCTGATTAGGGACTGGAAAAGCTGAAATCAAGGAGTCTGCCAGCATTCCTCATCCCAGTGTCACCTTCATTTTCAAGTCCACAAAGAGTCTCTCTCTGACATCATCAAAACCCTCTCAGCCTCTGAATCTTTCCAATATCCAGAAATGCTCAGCCCCTTTATAGGGACTGATTGTTAGGGGAAGACTTATTCTGCATGATCTTCCTATTTTAATGTCAACCAATTCAAGGATTCAGACCACATCTGCAAATTCTCTTTCCAGTAGCCCCTGGTTGGGTGCTAGATTGAACCAGGAGGAGATGCTTGTGTGTCCAGGGGAGTGGGCACTCTGGAGCCATGTCAGAATTTTGTCTACCACAATTAAGAAGTTCAAAAGAGCATATTAAGAAAAAGAGGTATAAAGTGTTTCTATTTTTTTTTTTTTTTTTTTGGTAGGAAACGTGACAAACCAAAACAGAACAAAAATCAACAATAAAAATACTATGTCCCTATAAGCCAAGCCAAAGAAGCATAGCAAAGAGTTATAATGCCCGCTGTTGCCTTGGGGAGGTGGTAGACCTTTCTACCTCGCTCCTCTGTCTGTTAAATGGTGAGAACAACAGTTCCTGCAGTTTAGGATTTGGGAAGATTGAGAGACACCACACAGTGCTTAGAACAATGCTAGGGTCATGGTGCATGTCCAGTAAATAGGACTATTACTGCAGTTATATTTATATATAAAGTTTGGAAAAACTTAAACCAAAATACGATGGAAACTCTGTAAGCTGACCACCCAAGGGACTGTAACAGACTGGTTAACACAGAGGTTGTCAACATAAGGAACTAGGAATAGGGTTTAGTGCTTGGGGTACATGTCCAATCTATAAAAATTAGGTCAACTTATGGAGGTGGTCATAATGGAAGTTCTATTGTGTTAATATGGGTTATCTGGCTGGGCGAGGTAGCTCAGGCCTATAATCCTAGCACTCAGGGAGGCTGAGGTGGGAGGATAACTTGAGACCAGGAGTTTGAGGTTGCTATGAGCTAGGCTGATAACATGGCACTCTAGCCTGGGCAATATAGTGAGACTCTGTCTCAAAAAAAAAAAAATAAATAAAATAAAATAAATAAATAAATAAATAAATAAATATATATATATATATATATATATTTCTTATCTCAGGGTGGTGGGCCTTTGTGCGATTTTTTTTATACAAGTCTTGTTTTGCTTATCTGAATTTGTTAAACATATCTCACTTATTTAATAAAAATGAATTAAAATTAAAAAAATAATAAACATGGGCCTCTGAAAACAACAGTTGTTACTGGAAGCAGTTCAAAGGGAGTCTCATTGTCCCTTCAGCAAATCTCTGATACGCATTGAGGTACCTTGAGCCTCAGGTGCAGACGGCATTGCTCAAGTCATCAGCAATACAAATCCTTCCAGCCATGCTCACTGTCTCCTTTGACAGTGATGAGCATCTTTGTGCTGAACAGTGAAGAATCCAGGTCTGCTGGGTCATCAGAACAGTGGTGAGAGTCAAAGCCCTGATTTCTTGCCAAAAGCTAAAGGGAAGAATCACATTATTTCTGGTTGGCTGATGTCGTTGTGTCCATTACAGCAGCACTAGCAGGAAGTAAATAGTTTCAGGCCAGCCGATTTTTTTTGCATTTGGTCACTTTCAAATGCTGTTCATAAAAGTCAGGAAAAGGAAACCTAACCAGGACACACAAACCACAGTTTCATATGCAGCTTTTTAAAAAGAAAAAAAAGAGGATCTCTCCCCACCCCCCATTCTCTCCTCTTCCTTACTCTATCTCCCTGTCTCTCTCCTTTTCCCATTCTCTCTCCTACCCGACTCTCTCTCCCTGTCTCCATCTATGTTTCTTTCTTTCATTCTCTCACACGGTATTCATAGGTTGCAGCACTATGGAAAGAAAGAATAATACACAGACTAAAATCTCAGATACAGACAAAGAAGTAGAGTGCTTCTCTTATTAATACCATAAAGGCAACCAAAAGAAAAGAAAAGAGAAGAGAAGAGAAGAGAAGAGAAGAGAAAAGAAAAGAAAAGAAAAGAAAAGAAAGGAAAAGAAATCATGTTGATTTTTACAGCAGAACCATCTCTAAAGTCAGTATGCCCACCCTGCTTTCCCTTGAAAATGGTATCATTTATATACAGGGAAGATAATAAAGTTTCATTTTCCCTGGTGCTAGGAACTAGAAAAATAGTCTGAGCAAAAGACACTATGATCAAAGGAGAAAGCAGATTTTGCTTTACATTTATTTTAAGACCCCGAAGTTAGAAGCACTTGGAGAAATCTCCTAAGAGATGCCTACTACTTCATCTGTCCTGTCACTCTCCTCCGTAATTATTCCTACATTATTCCATAATAACACATTTGCCTCTGTACCCTTTTATGTTACCTACTTGGGAGAATCATGAAAGACTTCATCAAAATGAACTAATTAACTATGATGTCATTTATTGTTTTTTCTTCTCATTTCACAAATGGGTAAACTGAAACCATGAATGGATAGAGTAATGGGTCCCAAAAAGCACATCAGAATTTTGAACCTTATGGAGCAGGTATATTCTGGAAAAAGCAGATATAGGTGAATTTCAGCCTAGCAAATCCTCTTGTAGTACCAACTTACACTAAAAAAAAAATACCAAAAAAAATTGGTATTTTTTTTTCAGGGATACATCCTCATAGGAATAAAATCTCACAGAATGGTACACATTTATTGATTGATTTAATTCCACATTTGATTGTGGTTGCTCCACGTGATGTCCCAGCAGACAGAGGTGGTTGGTATGACCTATTTGACAGGAAGGACTTCAAGATTGGGGTTATACCCTGTGATTTAGAATGGGGTCAGAAAAGCTGAAAGGGGGACCAAGTGCCATGGGAAGGTGGGGTGATTGAAGGCCTTCACAAATGTAGTCTTTGAAATGGGGCTTTGTGATGAGCTTCATGGTGGCCCTAACGAAGATAGGCCACGCTCTACCCCCAGGAATCAGTAAATGACGTCCTTTGTCCATGTGTGCTCCTATGACAAAATTCCACAGACTGGGTAATTTACAAACAGTAGAGCTTTATTGCTCACACCTGTAGAGGCTGGTAGGTTCAAGATCAAATCGCCGGCTGATTTAGTATCTGCTGAGAGCTACTCTCTGCTTCTGTATCATGAGGGTGGTTGAAATCAGCAGTGGGAACAAAACTTAATGGCCTTTAGGGACGGAGTGGGTGTAAGGAGACTTGCTGCTGAGTCTTCTGGAGGTTGTGAATGCTGTGTCCTCACATGCAGGAGAGGCAGAAAAGGTAAACTCACCCCCCAAAGCCTTTTTTTTTTTCTTGAGACATAGTCAGTCTCACTCTGTTGCCTAAGCCAGAGTGCTGTGGTGTCAGCCTAGCTCACAGCAACCTCAAACTCCCAGGCTCAAGAGATCCTCCTGTCTCAGCCTCTCGAGTAGCTGGGACTACAGGTGCCCACCATGATGCCCAGATAACTTTTCTGTTTTTAGTAGAGATGGGGTCTCACTCTTGTTCAGGCTAGTCTAGAACTCCTGAGCCAAAGGGATCCTCCTGCCTTGGCCTCCCAGAGTGCCAGGACGATAGCCATGAGCCATGGTGTCCAGCCCCTCAAAGCCTTTTATAAGTAAGAAATAAAGCTCTACCCCCCAGCCAGTGAACTGAACAATGGACACCCCCTCTTTGCCAAAGAGATCTGAGAGAAATCTTAAAACTGAGTTCTTGGGACAGGAGGTCAGACATGTCTCCTACACCCCCGCCCTCCCTAATAACCACTAGGTTTTTTTCCCACTGCTGATTTCAACCACCCTCATGATTCTTCTCCTTTTGTGCTTTGGAGACAACAGCAATTGTCCCTTCTTCCCTTCTGGTAAGTGACCACCAACCACAGAGTGCTTGTGGTCAGTCTACTAAAGTTACACACAGAGGACCCGTGTGTCCTCTGCTTTACCTTTTGACATCAGAGACTAAAAACTCCCCCCTAGGATCTTGTTAACACCATCGCTTTTGAACATGGACCCTGTGAGGAAGCATGAAGCTCAACTGTACACATGCACTTTTTGCATTTCACAAATATTTGCAATTCCTCCGACAGCTTGTTAAATATGTATATTCACCACCCCCTCAGCAAACATTTCTGTTCCCTTTCCCTCACCCTCAAAGTGCCTATTTCCAGCTTTTGGCTGGAGGCTTCTGCAGGCTACCACCCTCTATGAAGAACAAATTTCTCCAAATTTATGAACCTCATCATTCTTCAGATGACATATGCCACCCATGCGGATGGAGCACTTGTGGACTAATCACCTCCTAAAGGCCTCCCCTCTTGACGCTGTTGTATTAGAGAGTCACTTTCAACATGAATTTTGGTTTTTGAGACATTGTTTCAAGCTGTCACACTGGGTAGAGTGCCATGGTGTCATAGCTCACAGTAACCTCCAACTCAAGCTCAAACGATCCTCTTATCTCAGTTTTTCTATTTTTAGTAGAGACAGGGTCTTGCTTTTGCTCAGGCTGGTCTCAAACTTGTGAGCTCAATCAATCCACCTACCTGGGCTTCTCCAAGTGCTAGGACTACAGGCGTGAGCCTCAACATGAATTTCGGAGAACACAAACATTCAAACCATGGCAGTGACATTATGTGGAAAGAATTTTTTATATATATATATATTTTTTTTTTTGCTGTAATTAAGAATGGGTTTTGAGATGTAAAGATCATTCTAGATTATTCAGTGTGCTTTCTATCCAAAGACAAGTGCCTTCCTAAGAAGCTTGCAAAGAGAGATTTGACAGGCAGCAGAGAAGGCAGCCAAATGGCCTCCAAGACAGAGATTGGAGTGATGTGGCCACAGATCAAGGGACACCCACCCCAGGCTGAATGAAGCAGCTCACTGACTCCCCCTAACGTCTCCAGAGGGAGTGCTGCTGACACTGTGATCTCAGACTTCTGTCCTCCAGAACTGAGAGAGAAAAGCCACCCAGGCTATGGTAATTTGTTCCTGCAGCTTGGGCAAAGGAAAGACCAGCCTGGAAGGCAGAGGATCATAACCAGAAGTAGAGAAATGGTCACATTTTTGGAAAACAAAAAAGAATTTGGCACACCCAATATTTCTCAACCATGAGGGCAAGAGATATTGTGATGGTGAATTCCATGTCTCACTTTGGGCCATGGGGTGCCCAGATTAAATACAAAGGGTGCTCCCCCAAAATGCATACACATTTCAAGAAAGGAAAAAACAGTATTAAAATTGTAAGACTCAAGTCACTTTTGACTTCTGCAATTACTAGTGGCTTGTATTCATCTTTTTTTGTCAGTATATATTGAATATTACAATTTTAATATCTTTTTTTCCTTTTTTAAAATGTGTAGACAGTTTTTGGCACCCTCTGTATTATCTCTAGGTGTATCTGTGAGGATGTTTCCCAGTGAGATTAGCATTAGAATGGGAGGATCCAGAAAAGCAGGCTGCTGTCTCACCCTTGGGTGGGTCACCACCACTCCTTTGAGAGCCTGGGTAGAACAAAGAAAAGTGGAGGAGGCATTCACTGCCTTTTTCCTCCCTGCCTCACTGCTTAAGGGGGGACACTTCATTTCCTGTTTCCAGCCCTCACACCAGGACTTACACCTTCAGCCCCCTCGCTTCCCAGACCTTCACAAGTGAACTGAATTACACCCTCAGGTTTCCTGGTTCTCCAGCTCACATGAGCCGATTCCTCCTATTAAATCTCCACTATTTATAAATCTACTGGTGCTTTCTCTCTGGAGACCTCTGACTAATGCAGGTATCTCTTGGCATTTGGGGAGGAAGAGTTTTTCTTCAGGCAGGGCTGTTCAGTACGTCACAAGGTGTTAAACCTTCCTAGTCTTGGATGTGAAATATTGAAGGTATTCCTTGATTATTCTGACAACAAATTTCCTTCCACACCCCCAAATTTCAAGAGTCTTCTGGAGAGCAGTGGTGCACACTGTTCAATGCTTGTAAATTGCAGAGGGACTGGAAAATCCCAGAGGCAGATCTTTGTTATTTGAAAGTATTCAAAAATCAGAGCTATTAAGGTTCTTTCTAGTTCCCGAATTTTGAGGCTTCTTCTTCTTCTTCCTCTGTTCCTTTCTTTCTTCCTTTCCTTTTTCTTTTCTATCATCAGGAATGAGCGCTGAATTTTACTGAATGTTCTTATCATACTTATTGAGAAGGTCACTTGATTTTCCTCCTTTAATCTATTAATTTATACTGCCATGTATTCTACAGAGATGACTTACTTCAAACCCATTCTCCCATTTTTCTTTCGGAACCATGGTTTTATTCACAGTAGCAATTACTGCTAATAAACAGATTGCATTTCTCAGCTTCAACCTAAGACAAAGCACAGGGCTGTGTGAATTTCCAGGAAAGCCCCTTAAAATGAAAAGCATCATTTCAAGTGCACCATTTTTACCTTTCACTACTGCTGCCTGGAATGTGAATGTGACGTGTGGGGCTGCAGCAGCCATACTGCAACACTGAGGTCGTCTTGACACTAGATGCCAAACACAAATGTCCTCTAGTGGACGGAGGGAAGTCTGGGTTCCTGGTGATCATAAGGCCACTAAACATGAGCTTGGGGTATCTCCTCCTGAACTTATTTTACAGAATAAAAATGAACTTCAATGTATTCTAAAAACAGAAACACAGGGGTCATAAAGGAATTGAAGTGAGCCTTCTACTAGTGTGAGTGAAATGGCCAGTTCTGGTCCCATTCGGCAGCTGCTGCTTAAGCTCCCATCACCTACAGGAATGGTGGCTTCACGTTATTAGATGGCTCATTTTTCTTTTTTTTTTTTTTTTTGTAGAGACAGAGTCTCACTGTACTGCCCTCAGGTAGAGTGCCACGACATCACACGGCTCACAGCAATATCTAACTCTTGGGCTTACGCGATTCTCTTGCCTTAGCCTCCCAAGCACCTGGGACTACAGGCGCCCGCCACAACGCCCGGCTATTTTTGTGTTGCAGTTTGGCTGGGGCTGGGTTTGAACCCTCCACCCTTGGCATATGGGGCTGGCGCCCTACTCACTGAGCCACAGGCGCCACCCCAGATGGCTCATTTTTCAACAGATACCAGAAATTCCAATTTCTGTACCCAATTTTTAAATGATGGCTCAACTTTTTCAAAACACTGTGTAGTCTGACCACAATACATCTATGATAATATTGAGCCTGCAGGGGATGCTGGTTCACTGACTTTGCTTACCACTGCTCACTAGACCAGGCTAAAGTTTCCTTTGTGAAATCAGTGACGTGTCTTTGTTCACATTTAACCTTTAATATTGCATAAGTGGAACAGGGGAAGATGAGGGGAAAGGGCCCCGATTCTATTTCTATACTCCACTCTAAAATTGCTTTTCATTTCCTCTTCCCCATGTGTACTGAGCCATCAGGAGCATGCCTCCAAAAGGGTTTGTGGCAGCTCTGTTCAACTTGGCCCTTTTCCTGTTGGCCTATGAAATTCTGCTTAAAAGTAGTTTAAGCTGTTTAGCAGAATTTTTATTTTTTTTGAGAGAGTGACTTACTCTGTTGCCCAGGCTAGAGTGCCATGGCCTCAGCCTAGTTCACTGCAACCTCAAATTCCTGGGCTCAAGTGATTCTCCTGCCTCAACCTCCTAAGTAGCTTATACTACAAGCACATGCTGCCACATTTGGCTAATTTTTCTGTTCTTCAGGTTTGTCTCCAACTTCTGAGCTCAAGTGATCCTCTGGCCTTCTGTTCCCAGAGTGCTAAGATCACAGGGGTGAGCCACCAGGCCCAGACGGATCAGCAGAATGTTAATATTTTCAGATTGCTTTTGTCCTTAAGCCATAATGAGACTTTAGGGCATTGTAGGGTGAGAGGAACTCAAGCTCAAAATACCGTACACCTACTTCAGCGTTCCAGATCCTTCACTGTGAATGCGTCTTGCACACATTTAGCTGGGTGAGTGTTTTGAATCCACACCCAGGGCAGTTCGCCTTAAGCCCCCTTCAGTTTCCTACTTTTCTCACCGTTTTAGGAGCTCCAGCTCTTTGCGCAAAGCTCGCCCAGCTCGCTGTGCCCAGCTGAGTAGGCCAAGCAGCCCCTGCACCAGATGGACCCAGGTTCCAGGTTCAAAGCTCCGCCTCGCCGCACAGGTGTGATTCTCACGTGGGTTTCCACTGTCTGCAGACCCTGTCCCTCCACTCTCCTGCTCTGGTTAGTTTTAGGGTTGCCTGGGTTAGAAGAATTCCGAACTGACAGTGCCACTTCCCTGAAATATGCCTCGAGAGGAACCTAGGGCTTCGTGCACCCCTTTCCCCCTCATTCTGTCTTCCCCTGCGCGCACTGGTGGTGGTGCGCAAGGAGGCTCAGATCGGCCGGTCTCCGTGGGCGCAGACCTGCAGCTACCACGGTGCCCCGAGAAGCCCACTCGCGGATTTCATCATGGTCTCCGTGGGGAGCGACACGCAGCCATCCCAGATTCTGATCCCGGTGGGAGTGGGCCCTCGGCACCCGCCACCCAAGCTCCTGAGGCCCCGCGCGCCTCCTCCCCGCCGCGCGGGCAGCTCTCCTCAGCTTCCTCGGGACCCTCCCAGTCCCAGCCCGCTGCCCTCCCCCCCTCCGCCCGAACCTGCTAGCGGAACCCATCCCAGGGATCGGCGGCGGGCGCGACAGACCTAGCGCCATCACCCGTCTGCGCCTTCCCGGGGCCTAGTCGGCGGCGGCTGGGCGGTCGATGGCCCGGTGGCGGCGGCATGCAGATCCTGTTCCTGGCGGTGCTGCGGCCGCACACCGGCAATGCGGTCACTGCGGAGCGCGTCCGGTAGGTGCAGGCACGCGGGCACGCAAGCCTGGGGCCGCTGGCTAGCTAGGAACCTAACGCGCCGGGGCCTCCCGGCCGAGTGCCCAAACGGACGTGCCACAGCGCGAGGGGCGCGGGGCGCGCGGGGAAGACAGCGGGTCTCCGCTCATGGAGGGTGGGTCGGATCCCAGCAAACCCCGATGCCGCGGGCCTCGTCTGTGCTCACTGTGCGCGCGAGCGATTGGGGAATCCAGAAAGCAAACAGGGCGCCGGCTGCCCGCGGGTCGTGCTGCGCAAGGATGCTCTGGGAAAGTAAAGGCCTCCTGTCCAGGCGGGATTTGAGCAGGATCGAGACGGGCGCTGTGAGCCAGATGGGTTTCCTGGGAGAGGCGCAGCAGGTGCAAACTCGCCCTGACTCTCTGCTTTATAAACGTGCCCTGGGTCCTGCTGGCTGTAGGAGCCTCCTGCCCTCACATTCTTCCTCTCCCCTGGCCTGTCTGCTCGTCTTAACAACGGATGTCTTTCTGCAGTTACCTTGCTTTATTGGTTTGCTTGCTTTCTGTCACTGGAAAGTAAAGAGGATGTGGAAGGCGGGTCCATTATCCGGCCCCCAGCCCACCAACTCCCCTCGGGTGCTCAGTCTGTAGTAGCTGGAGAAACAAACGCGTTGGGTGAGGTCCACGTGGGAGCCGTGATTAGAGGATCTGTGCGGAAGACAAGCTGCATCCCGCCTCCCCCAACAAGCTGACTCGCTTCATGACGTTTATGACTTCCCATTTACTTTCCCTGGTTATTCGGGCTCCACCAACTCTGTAAGGTCCCTTTTGTTTAAAAAACGGTTCCAGTTATCCTAAAGATCGTACGTGAGAATGACCAAGATAGGGTACATGAGTTTTCTGAAGTTACCTGAGAATTTACAGTCAGGGTTTCATGGGGACATTCCCTTCACTCAGAGGGCCTGGCAGGGAGGATGCCCACTGCAGTGAGGGAGAGAGGGGTGAAGGAGGCGATTTCCTGGGGTGATGGGTGCTCAAAAAATGTAGCTGGATAAAGTGAGTGGGAGGCGGTGTGGAGTATGGCTGTGAGGTGGCAGGGCCCCACAGCCTGTGACTGCAAGGAACGGCCTCCCAGCTGCTTCTGCTTTAACAACAAACATTCTTTTCTCCTCTGCCCATGCAGCCCAAGCATACTTTCCTTATTAGCCAGCACACAGCTTTTCCTCCTTAAAATTAATCTTTACCCCAGGTGTTAAGATTTACCTTAATGAGGGTGGCACCTGTGGCTCAATGGGTAGGGCGCCGGCCCCATATACCGAGGGTGGCGGGTTCAGGCCTGGTTGGCCAAAGTGCAACTAAAAAAATAGCCAGGCATTGTGGCAGGCGCTTGTAGTCCCAGCTGCTCAGGAGGCTGAGGCAAGAGAATCACCCAAGCCCAGGAGTTGGAGGTTGCTATGAGCTGTGTGATGCCACAGCACTCTACCGAAGGCGAGGAAGTGAGACTCTGTCTCTGAAAAAAAAAAAAGATTTACCTTTATTAGATACTATGTAAGTAAAGCTGTTTCCACAGTTCAGTGCTGGCTGCAGTCCTTCCCGTCTTTGTTTCTGTGTATGTCTCCCCCGTGTCTTATTTATTCATCCTCCACCATTCCCTCTCTGGTTGGTTTTCCTTGGTGCTGGGTCTGGAAAGACACCGTAGTGGGTGTGGTGTGGCCAGGGCTGCTTTAGACACTGGGGTGGGAAGGAGAGATGGCTGTTGATGCTGGGGCCAAAAAGGAGGCAGACGCTGGGCGGAGGGACTGTCCCATGAAGGGGTGACAGAGCCCAGATCCGGAGGCAGGAGAAAGCTTGACAGGCTGGAGCAACAGGACAAAGGTGTAGAGTGAATCTGGGGCAAGTGCTAGGAATTGAGGTCAGGGAGACAGCGAGAGAAAGGCCAGATCTGGCTGAGCTGTGTGCAAGTGGTGGAGAGAACACCGTGTACCTAAGAAGTGGGTACCTGTTATTTAACATTTGGCTTCCAACTCAAGCTATATCACATCTGCCAAAGTCCCACACTCCTACCCACCCAAAAGGAAACTCCATTACTTTTGCCCCAATTCAGAAGTAAACTAGGAAAATAACTGTGTTAATTGCTGTCCTCAGATTTATTCATTCCTTTATTCCTTCACCTAGCAGTTGTTGTGCACCACTGCTGTCACGGGGCCTGCTGGGCCTTGGGGACGCAGAGGGTAACCAGGCAGGCCTGGTCCCCAGGGAAGGCTGAGTACAGAGCCATTTGGTTATTTTGTCTTCTGTTTTCCTGGCTGTGCACAGAGCATTGTACAATTTGCTATTTGTGCTTTGTTATGTCGTCCCTTACCTCAAGAAGGACTGCTGAGAAAGGAAACACCAGAAGTTGCTCAAGACATTTGTCTTGTGAAAGCTTAGGTTCCTTGAGGAAATGATGCTGGGGTCCCAGGAGGGAGGTTCCCATGGCAACAGAGACTCAAGTGAGCCAGTTAGCAAGGAGCAGCCAGAACTGGGGCATCCCCTCCAGGATTCTTTGCAAAAGACACCGGTGACCCTCATGTGGCCCCGGGCAGTGACTAAGCCTGTAGTCCCGTCAGCTTAGAAGAACGGGATGAGTCAAGAAGAGGTGGGCTCTGCTGACGGGTTTGAAAAAATGCTTAGTTGCCAGTTGGTGCTAAGCTCAAGAAGAGAAAAGAATTTCTCTAGGCCAAGATTAGAATATAAAAGTGTAAGTTTATTTTATAAATTACAGAAAGAGAAAAGAGTAAGGGGAAGAGATGAGAAAGAGAGAGAGAAAGCAGGGAGTGAGAGAAGGGAAGCTGGAGGGGAAGAGAAAAGGATCAGAGGAGAAGGGGGTGGCGTCTCAAAGAAATAAACACCTCCGCCCGCCCCAAGGTCCAGTGGGCAGCTGAATTTAAGGGAGGAGGGGAGATGTGATTGCAGCCAAATTCACAAGTTACTGTGACTGTGAATGGCCTGTCCATTTGTCCTCTGGCCAGGTTGCAGACTGTCACCATTCTTGGTGTTTTCTAGTTCTGAAGCCTGACGGTTCATCTATCAGGGACACTCAGGAATCACTGAGGCTTAAAGGAACAAATTCTAAATGACAAAGGAGTTAGGGAAATGTAAAGATAATTCACATTTCCTTTCGGTCTGTTGGGTTCCTCAATGGCTGAGATCCACAGGGTGTGGGGTGGAGTGATGGCAAGAGAAAGAAAATGGGCAGAGAGATTTTATGCCTTTCTGAAAAATTTAATAATTTTGTGTTATTTAACTGTGAAGACCGACCATCCTTATAATTCTTGCACGTCATATGTAAATAGTGATGCCAGATCACGATGAATACTTGGATAGGAGAAGTACAGGGTGCTCTGGGAACATTTGGGGGAGGAGGAACTTACCCAGGCTTGAAGCCAGAGGAAGCCTTGTGGTGTTTGCAAAGCCCTCTGCTTAGAAACTGCAAGACCCAGTTCAGGTTTGCTTTGTGCCATTTGGCTTTGTGGTTCCCCATAGTGGGGATGCTGATGGGACCCCTGCATGGGGATGTTGAGAGGATCAAGTGAGTTAATACATTTTCAATGTTATAAAACATTGCATCTGGTACATGGGCTCCGTGCCTATAGCTCAGTGGCTAGGCCAGCCACATACACTGGAGTTGGCGGGTTCGAATCTAGCCTGGGCCTGCCAAACAACAATGACAACTACAACCAAAAAATATCCGGTGTTGTGGCGGGCACCTACAGTTCCAGCTACTTGGGAGGCTGAGGCAAGAGAATCACTTGAGCCCAAGAGTTTGAAGTGGTTGTCAGCTGTGACGCCACTACACTCTACCAAGGGTGACAAAGACACTCTGTCTCAAAAAAAAAAAAAAAAAAGGAAAAGAAAAAAAACCCCACAAAAATCTGTCACATAGTATACACTTAATAGACATGAGCTATTAATGACAATAACCAGGAGGCCATGCTCTCTGTGGCCTGGAGGGTGGATGAGTTGGGTGAAGGTGTGGAGTAAGCATTTCGGTTGGTGCATTTAAGAAGTAAAAGAAACAGGGTTTGGTGTTTGAACGTGGGGAGTGAAGGGGAGAAAATTCACAACTTCCTTATGGAGGGAAAATATTGGGGAAAATGGGGAAATCTCAGCTGTACAGTGGTCTTTATATAAAGCAAGGGTTTACCTATTTAATGATTTTTTAGAAGATGTAGGTGATAACAGCAGAAGGTATTTTGGGGAAAAAAATAAGAGTTCACTAACTTGAGAATCAATGTTACTTTGTCCCTATGGCACTCTGAATCGTCTTGAGTATAAACTGTGTATGGGGAGGTGTAAGTTACCTTTAAGTATCACCTAGGAGCTATTGGTTATCCTTTTAAATACTCAGATCTGGCATCTGATCTCTGGAGGCCTCTCCAGAGCACTGTAAGTATCAGAAACCCACATTACAGAATTTGTTCATTAGCAGAAAGCATTTCAGAAATAATTAGTGGTGTCTGTAATATATGCCTTGCCTGGAAGATGACACAGGCCCTTAAACAAGAAGTCAGGGAGGTTACACCTGCAGAGCAGCCCTGAGGTTGATAGTAGCATTTGGTCCCTGTCCCTCTGGAACCCTCTCAAACCCTCTGCCATCTGGCCCAACTAGGTTGGCCACCCTGGCTGTCAGTGTGGTATGATGTAGACTCGCCCCTCAGGCAAGCTACTTGGAGGAAGAAAAGAGGCTCTCAGAGGCTCTCAGCCTGCCAGAATAGATGGTGACAGCTTTTCACCTGCTCCACTGAATCTGGCCTGAGAATTACTCCCCTAGTAGGGCACACCTGCTGGTGCAGTTGGAAGGCTGAGATCAAAAGGGTTGCCACTCAGTTCTAATCCCCTGAGGCTGTGAACATGGTTGGACTTGTCCAGTGGGTCAAGGTTAGTTTCTAACAGAGAAGTTAAAAATTAAAGCAACAGTGGTAGGTGAAAAAAAAAAAAAAGAATAAGAATAGCAAAAAATGAAGTTCATTTCACCTGTGTAGGAGAAATAAATTATACAAGTAACAGATGTAAAAACTGCACACATAGTAAGAATGGAGCATTTCAGAGAGCATCTCCTGTGATCCTAAAATAAGAGGCTCTTCCTCAGAAACTCTGAAATCATCTTCTAAGCCCAGGGGAACAGACTGCTGTCCACGGGTCATTCACAGCCAAAGCCTGCTCCTGTAAATAAAGCTGCAGCGAAACCCAGATCCCTTCGCTTGTGTGTCGTTGGGAGACTGCTATCCCATTGCAGTGGCAGAATGGAGCAGTTCGGACATCTCCATCAAACTCAAAGATATTTGCTCTGACCATTTCCAGAAATGGTTTTCCCGGAGCTGTTCTACATTTTGCTAATAGATACGTGCTACATTATGAGCTCCATGCCCATGGATTGTCTGAAGATCTGCCACAGCTTGTGGAGAAATACATGAAGATGGTTTATGAAAATCAGAAAAAAAAAGTCACGGATTTTGGCTTCCTTAGCCCAGAGCAGAGAATTCTGAGGGTCACTTCGATCCTTGGGCGAGTGTGTGGGTGTCAGAATTGTGACAGACATCATTATGTTGATAGCTGGACTTTGTGCAGTGGGCAGTGGCTGACCTCTCCCTGCATGTTGACATGGTGTGTGAAAGTGTTTTTATGTGGATGGGAAGCGCTTCAGTTAACTGGAGCAAACTGAAGTCCTAATCATTGCTGTCTGGAAAAGGGACAAAGGAAGGAGTGCAAAAATCATCTGCATCCAGCCCAACACCTCCCCCGTGCTCAGTAGCTTTTCCCTATTTTCATTCTGAATTCTGTGATTGCCAAGCATTTGTGAAAAGAAAAAAAATCCTTGAGGAAAAGTTTTCATGTTTTCTAGTTCTTCTTTCAAGGCAATAGTTGTAGCTGTACATTGAGTCCAGGGGAAGAAACAATTTCACTTTTTCCACCTTAAGTAATAGGCAAGGAAAGTCAGTGAATTTCTTCATTGAGCAAATGTTAAGCATCTTCCACGGGATGCATCCCTCTGAGGTGCAGACAGCAGGTCAGCTACTGAGAGCTTGTGTGCATCAGTTTAATGCTCAGCACAGTGATTTGGAAGAAGGCTCCAGCATCCTAGCACGGGAGACAAATGACATGATCCATGCTGTGAAGAAGTGCTGGGTGATGACGAGAGTGTGCTAAAGGGAGCCAACCCAGTTTAAGAGGGTTTGGGGCCAAGGGAAATCTCCCCTCTGCCTCCTGCAGGATCACTGGAAACCAACTGGCAAAAGGCAGATTTGTAGGAAGGAAGACACATGGGTTTATTGGACCATACTTTTATGACATGGCAGGCATTGAATGTAGACCCAAAGATATAGGAAAATTGTCCATTTTTCTTTTTTTTTTTTTAATTACTGGGGAATCTTTGAGGATACAATGAGCCAGGTTACACTGCTTATGTTTAAAACTGTCCATTTCTTTGTGCTGAGGTTCACACAGTGTGGACAACCATGTAGCAATGTGATTGGACACACAGGGTGTGACCTGTTGTGAACAGAGTGAATGGGGAAACCCAGCAGGGTCCTTCTGTCTAAATTCATTGTGGCCTCTCTGCATAGCATCCTTCTTCCTGGTGTGGGGCAGGACCCCCTCTGGTATGGGGGTTCTTACGACCTCCAATAAAACGAAGTAGGTCAGGTAATTTCTTTATGGCCAGTTTTTTGCACAGAAAGGTGGGTTGGGGGTGGGTGAGGAAGCTAGAGTAGTAGCTTTAGGCTTTATAGCTGGCTTTGTGGAAAGGAATTCTGGAATCTATGACCTGCCTTGGGGGCAGAGGGATTCTAGTTTCTATGGCTTGCCTGGGGGGAGAAGGAGGGCCAGAGGCAGGAAGGCAGGAGAAGGTCAGAGAGAAGCTTTTGCATCCTGAGCTTGCTTCTGAGGCCTTCATTTTGGGGTGTCTTATTCCAAGCCTAAGCAAATGTCTGGGAAAAGCTTCTTTAAGAAATAACTTTTTCTTTCTCATGTAGTTTTTCTTTTTAACTGAGATATAATTCACATATTATAAAGTTCACTTTTCTAAAATGTGCACTTCAGTGGTTTTCTGCATATTCAAATCACACAATTGTCACTACTAATTCCAGAACATTTCCATCACCCTGAAAAGAAACCCTGTCCCCATTAGCAGTCCCTTCCCATCCCCCATCCCCCATCCCCCATCCCCCATTCCCCATCCCCTGGTACACACTTGTCTGCTTCCTGGAGCTATCTGCATGCCAGTTCAGGTTCAGCAAGAACCAGCCAGTCTCAGTCACTGGAAATGCAACCCCAGGATCCCAGAATTGACTATCAGGGCTGGGCTAGAGGGTTTGGGGCCAAGGGAAATCCCCCCTCCCTCTCTCCCCCCCCCCTTTTTTTTTTTGCACTTGTCATTGTTGTTTAGCTGGGCCGGGCTGGGTTCAAACCCACCACCTTCGTGCTATGTGGCCTGCACCCAAGGTGAATGTTTTTTTTTTGTTTTTTCTTGTTTTTTTTTAATTAAAATTAATTTTTATGTTACACTTTGTGTTTGAGAGGTTCTTTCTTTCTTTCTTTCTTTTATTGTTAAATCATAGCTGTGTACCTTAGTGTAATCACCTGTACAAGGTGAATGTTTTGATTGACATGCGCCAGCAGGAGCCTACCTGGATGTGGGCGTCGGCTTGCCCCACTCAGATAAGGGGAAATTGAGACAGTGGGAAGGGGGGGTGCCGCAGGGAAGGGAGGGATACTGTGTCAGCAACAACCCTGAAGCTCTGCTCATTCTTTATAGATAAAGGGAAGGGGAAAGCAGGCCTCCAGGAACTTTTGAAGATTTACAGGAATAACAGGTGCTGGGGATGTTGAAGGAGTTAGAAATACCATCGGGATTAAAGTTGGGAAGATTTTCATAGAAACTGAGATGCCCAGCTTCTGCAGGTAAATTGGCAGACTGGGCAGCAGTGAGAAGCCTGTCCACCTGGGGCTGGGTAGGGTCTGCCCTTGTGTGGCCCTGAGAAACACAGTGTGAGCCACATTTGTTCCTTTAGATCAGTGGTTTTCACTCTTCCTAATGCTGAGACCCTTTAATACAGTTAGTTCCTCATGTTGTGGTGACCCCTAACTATAAAATTATTTTCATTGCTACTTCATAACTGTAATTTTGCTACTGTTATGAATCATATTGTAAATATCTGATATGCAGGATGTATTTAGGCGATGCCTGTGAAAGGGTTGTTCAAACCCCAAAGGGGCTGCGACCCAGCTGCTCTAGATTATCTAGCGATCACATTAGACAAGGGAGAAGGAAACAGATAAAGCTTATTCTAATATTATATTCACTTTAACTCAGTATCTTTAAGTAAGTATTATGATTTTGGTTTGTGTCAAAATAAGATGTAAATATATATTATACAAGAGTCTGAGGTTGCTGTGAGCTATGACACCATGGCATTCTACCAAAGGCAACACAGTGAGACTCCATCTCCCAAATAAAAAAAACAAAAAACAAAACAAAACAAAAACTTCTGGGCTCAAACTATCCTCTTGCTTCAGCTTCCCAAGTAGCTGGGACTACAGGCTCCTGCCATAATGCCCAGCAAATTTTAGAGATGGGGTCTCTCTTGCTCAGGCTGATCTCGAACTCCTGAGCTCAAACAATCCACCCTTCTCCCAGAGTGCTAGGATTATAGGCGTGAGCCACTGCTTCTGGCCTAGATGAGACACACCTTGTTGCTCTGTTGCTGTGAGTGTCTTTATCTCCCTGACATAGGGGGCTGTGCCCTGCAGGTGGGTGATCCTCTGGGTTTGGTGTGAGGCTAATCCTATCTCCTGCTGTTACTTCATTAGCCTGGTATCAGTTGACATTTGAGTTCCAGACACCTCCTGACCTGGTCACTTTGTCTGGTAGGCATTGTATTTTTATATCCTGTTAAAGAGGGTTTTCATGGGAGTTAACACTTGACAGCCAGAATCTCATTAAGAAAACACACACACTTTACAGCTTACAAAAAGCATTCACAGAGCTAATATCCATGGTGACATGGATATTGGGCAAACCTGTGGCTGTCACATATCACTTAATTCACGGAGGGTTAAGGAAGGTGGTCCTGGCTCTTAGCAGGGGCTCCTGATTTTTTGTGAGCATTCATACAAGACTACCTCCTCCAAGACCAGCATTACCGTATTTCTTTTATATGTCAAAAATTCTTGAAGTATTTTTGAGAAAGCAATGTTTGGCACAGCCCATTTTTCTCCCCTCTGTGCAATGACAGAGCACTGTCCAGGTGGGCTTCAGGTGAGGCCGCAGACTCACCAGCATGTGCTGTGAGAAGCCCAGGGCCCCGTCACATGTCTATACAGAGGCCTCAGGGTTCTCAAATTCCTGCCTCTCATCTCCGGATCACACAGGGGCATATGGATGTGGGATGGAATGATGCAATTGGAATTTCTGGCTACTGAATTTGCTGTTGCTATTCTTGTTTTCTTTTAAACCCAAACATTATAGCTTATGAAAATCTTCATAAATTAAACACAGAAATGATTAAGCTCCACTGTGTATTTGGGTAAAGAGGATGGCTGTTGCCTAGTTGTAGACAGAAGAAAGCTATGGAATCTTCAATCAGGGACGGTCAAATAGATTTCTCCTCTTCCTAGAACTGCTAAGTAAATACTCAATATCTCTTAATTTATTGGAAATGCTTTCTTTTTCACAAAAGCCTTCTTTAAGTCAAATAAACCAGAATTCTGTGTGCATAATAGCTTCCCAGTGAATTTATTAGTTGCATGGAATTATTACTTGATAGACGGATGAAGATAGTGATTTAAAGGTGTTACAAATCAACCAGAAATGAGGTAAAGTTTTAGTCCCTAGAGAATAAAGATTAAGAAAATTATTTAGATTATTTATGAGATCATAAAATTAGTGTCAAAATGCCACTTAAAAAATATGCTTCACAAATCAAGAACAACCTGTTGTCTGGACCTTACCACTTCCGTTCCATGTACTCTGCTGTCTTGGTTCTGCGTAAGTCATAAATCTCCCAGGAACGGATTTGCCAAGTAGAATTCAAACCCTTTCTTTCCCATTTATCAACATTCTTTTTTTTTTTTTTTGCTTCTCATTTCTTAGAGCTTTATGAAGAAGATGGAATAGCAGTGATTCACCTGTGCTCAGAAGCACGTTGAATTCTTATTTTTGCATGATCTATGGCTTAGGCTGAAGTGAACTGATAGCTAGACTGTGGACAGGAATATTTTCTGTTTTTCTGCTGGTCATTTTCCAACAGCATTTCCAAAGGATGCTGAGTCTGGGAGACAGAAGTGGTATTAGTGACCAACAATGTCTGGGTCAGAATTAACCATGAAAATGGTCCGATCATAATCTACAAGGTGCTTCAATAGGTTAAATGTACTTAAGTCTCAGACATTGTTCTTTCTTTGTACAGTGATTTTCAACATTGTATATTTAATTACATTATAAAGAGGAAACAGAGAAAAATTATCATTCAGGTATTAGTGCAGTGATGAATCTCACCATGTGCTCCAGGGTAGATGTGAACTTGAAGTTTTGAATCGGGTATTTCTTCAGGGAGCTTTTGTTCCCTTGTGGCTCCTACATTGTGAGCGTCTTGATTATTTTATGATCCCAGTGCCTCTCTTCCTCCCCCTTTTTTCTTCTATTCATACTCTTATAATTTTGTACAATATAGCCCTGAAATGCAAGCCAGCTAATTCTTCTAGTGTCCCACTGCAGCAATAACTATTTCATTGTAGGAGTTTTTTTTTTAATGGCTATTTTGAACTTGAA
Source organism: Loris lydekkerianus (assembly GCA_963574355.1). Taxonomy (NCBI): domain Eukaryota; kingdom Metazoa; phylum Chordata; class Mammalia; order Primates; family Lorisidae; genus Loris; species Loris lydekkerianus. Next base: position 27,255 of record CAUYPK010130159.1, read on the forward strand.
CTTTGTACTATTGTACAAAGTTTGGATGGTTTCAGAGATTTTTCAAGGGTAATTTGAAGTGTGCTTGATTTTCACCTATGTGCTGATTCTGTAACCAGAGCCCTAAGTATGATGCAACTCCGTTGTTCATAGCAGAGATAGGTTCAAAGCATTAATGGAAATTTCGAGAGGGACTGCAGTGTGGTAGGGACGGGGCTTCAGAAGAGTTCTCTAGAAGGAGCTGGCATTAGGAGGTCTCATGTCATAGGTGCAGAGGCTCACCAAAGCGGCACGGGAGGATGGGATGCACTCTGCAGGGCTTGCTCTGTTCTGGGTTAAGGTGTTTGCACTTCATCCCAGGGACATGTTCATCCATTAATTTATATGTGTACAGATAAAGAAAAATTCCAACAATATAAAAAGGTATATGGTAAGAAGACAGTCTCCCTTCCAACTTGGTCTCTGGTTTTCCTCTTTAGACATAATCATCACTATTTATTGCCTCTATGTTTGGTAGAGGTAGGGTCTCACTCTTGCTCAGTCTGATCTCAAACTCCTGATCACAAGGGATCCTCCTGCCTCAGCCTCCTAGAGTCCTGGGATTGCAGCCATGAGCCACTGTACCTGTCCTTATTGTCATTTATTTCTAATGTATCTCTCTGGATATTCCATGCACAGCACATGCAGTGTAGACATACAAAGTAGTCTTCACATCTCTGTTTACATTAACAATGTACTTGGTCATTCTAAATTGCTTCACAGTGAAATGAGCATTCTTTTAATGGCAGAAGAACATGATTGGATGTATCTGCTGTAGTATACAAGGTCAGACAATTAAGTTCCAGAACTCATCCTAGAAAAAGCACTGTATACCTCATTGCTGAAGATCACTATGGTCACTTTTGAAGTCCTCCCCTTGGCCACCTGGTGACTGTAATAATATTCAGCGATGAGGTAGGTAGCACTTTTTCTAGGATGTGTTCTCAAACTTAATTGTCAGACATGGTACCACAACAGCTCTGATGGCTATTCCAGAAAGAGTTCCAAAATTGCTTTGAAGGGTGGACTAGGTGGTAGCATTGGTGTATAGTTTCTCAAAATGAGTCCCTTGAAGGTGACTGTAGTAATATTCAGCAGTGATCTATGTATCATCCTTTTTCTAGGATGAGTCCTTGAACATAATTGTCTCACTCTGTACTTGGTGCCCTACTAGCACATTGAGGTGGTTTTTAGTTTTTTTTCTGCTTCAAACACAGCTGCAGCACCTACTTTTGTGTGAACGCACCTAAACACACACCTAAGTATACCTTTGGAATAAATTCCTAGAAGTGACGTTATTTGGTCACAGGGTTTGTGTATTCTGGATTTACTAGCAGTTACTGCATTGCCTGCCAAAGAGGTTGTACAATTTACTGTGTCACAAATAACATTTGGGAGTGTTTATTTCATGAAGTTTTGAGCAGACTTTTAAATCTTTACAGATATTCTAGAAGAAAAAAAAAAAGACTTCAGTTGTGTTTCTTTTTCTGTGGACTTCAGTTCTATGCCTATCCCCAATTTATTTAAATGTCTTTGTAGTCTTTTCTTATTGATTTGTGATAGCTCTTTATATATTAAGCAAATTAAAATTATTTTTCTTTTGTAAGTATTGTAAATCTTCCCCCCACCTAGTTTCTCATTTGTCTTTTGATTTTGTTCATTCTATTGTCACCATTCAGAACATTCTTTTTTGTTCATCAGATTTGTATTTATTTATTTATTTATTTTTTTTTGAGACAGTCTCATTATCTTGCCCTCAGTAGAGTGTGATGGTGTCACAGCTCACAGCAACCTCAAACTCTTGGGCTTAAGTGATTCTCTTGCCTCAGCCTCCCAAGTAGCTGGGACTACAGGTGCCTGCCACAACACCCGGCTATTTTCTTGTTGCATTTGTCATTGTTGTTTAGCAGGCCTGGGCTGGGCTCTAACCCACCAGCCTCAGTGCATGTGGCTGGTGCTGTAACCACTGTGTTACAGGCACTGAGCCTTTTTGTTGTTGTTGTCATTATTGTTTAGCAGGCTCAGACCAGATTCAAACCCACCAGCCTGGGTATATGTGGCTGGTGCCCTAACCACTGAGCTACAGGGGGGCTGAACCTTGCATTTTTTGTTGTTGTTGTTGAGATGACGGAGTTCCACCCTATGCCCTGAACAGAGTGCAATGGTGTTACAGCTCAGTGCAACCTCTGACTCGGGCTGTGGGTAAGCATCCTCAGCCTCCAGAAGCCGCTGGGATTACAGGTGTTCACTGGGCACCAGCCCAGCTGGTTTTTTTTTTTTTTTTTTTTTTTTAATGAGTTGGGGTCTCATTCTCACTCAGGCAAGTCTCAAACTCTTAAACTCAAGCAATTCTCCCTCCTCACCCTCCCACAGTGCTGGGATTACAGGCATGAGCCACCTGGCCTGGCAGATTTTAGATTTATGTTACCAGCAAGTGAACTAAGATGAGGAGAAAGAGAAATGAACATGGTATGTACGTATGTGTGTGTGTACACATACACATGTGCGCATGTACACTGTGCAGTAGAATGGGAAGGCTGTGAAGTATTTTTCGAAGCTTTGTTAATGGATAACTTTTGAAGTCTTTTTAAAGAACTGAATAACAAAGACTTCAAAACAAACCTTTAAGTACCCTTTGCGATTAAGGGACTAGGAGGAAAACAAAGTAGAATTAAGGAAATAGAGAAGCTTTTTGGCACACCAAATACCACTGAGCATGACAGTGTGTGTCCCAAGGGCCAAGGCCACAGTCCCTCCTAAATTGGCCTCTCCCCACTAGCCTGGTCCCAGCCCCAGTCCCGGGTGCCTGAAGCTGGTGAATGAATGTTTATTGTCATTGTCTATGAGCCTTGTCCTTAAGGCAGATTGTCTATAAAGGACAATTCAATAAATATTATTAACGGAATTAATTTAAAATCTTAACCAGAGCAGCGACTTGCGGCATATTAATGCTTTCCCCTCACCTTGTCCTTTCTCTGTTCTTTTTGATAAAGGGTCCATCTGGAGGCTGCAGGACATGTGTGCATTCTGAAAGATGCCTTTGACTTTGCGAGCCCATCTGAAATTGCAAACCTCATTGAGGCTGAGAAGTGTGAGGCCGCCTTGGCCCTTCACCTGTACCGGGGAGGCCGACTTGTGCAAGGTAACCTGCCCTGTCTCTTCCAAATAAAACACCAGCCATGCTGAAAACCAGATGCACCTGGAATGTCCAATAATACACAAAACCATTTTTCTTATTTACAGAATTCAGAAATGGAAGGAATACAATAATCTCTTTTACTGGGTAATTTTCTAAAATATTATAACGGTGCAGATGGAGAATAAATGGATGTGTATTGAAACTGATCTTACTATATTCAACATATCAGCCTGAATGTTCTCCATGTATATATTTCACATTTCAAAGTGTCTGTTTCAAAATTTAAAAACAGGGTTCTCTTATAAATCTAGAATGAACACTTAAGAAAGATTTTATTCAACCCATTAATTAATGAGGCAATTGCTAAGATGCTAACGCTGGTTTAAAGCTCATTTGGGTAACCATGGCTGAAGTAGGCAATTTAATAAAGAATATCCAGAATAAGATCGCTAGGTTTGCTACAAAGCTGATTAGCATCTAACAGGGCAATGAATCCTAAACCTGGGACTGTTTTTTTTTCTACTGGACAGAAATGATTTCCATCTCTACCTAACACCAAGCTACAAATTACTTAAAGTAATTTCACAGAGTATGAGCTCTTAATTATTAGCAAATAGAGAAGCCAAACAATGCATTCTTTGAGGAAATTAATCCTTGGGGGCCCTCTTAAGTGCTACTTCCTGGTATATTTCCAGGAAATGCGTGTAGTTTTATTCTTATTTTATTCTTGGCCTTACTTATAAGCTATAGATAATTTTTTTTAACACCCCTAAGGCTCATTTGACTTCACCAAGAGCATAGCAGCCACCAAGTAAAGGAAATACAAGATACTTTTTCTTGTTCTCAGGAATGAGTGGCTTTCCGTAACTGTGAATTAAATGATGTGGCAGTGGTATCCCATATGCTGCAACACTGAAGAAGTAACATGTCATTTGAGGACCAAAATTATCTTGAGTCATCCTCATGTTAGTATTAAATTTTAGTCAGCAAATGTGTCACACTTGTGAAATTTTCAGTTTTATTGCTAAAGGTAAATTTTTTTTCTTTTTTTTTTTTTGAGGCAGAGTCTCAGTCTGTCAACCTGGATAGAGTGCCATGGTGTCATCATAGCTCATAGAAACCTCAGTCCCCTGGGCTCAAGCAATCCTCTTGCCTCAGCCTCCCAAATAGCTGGGACTACAGGTGCCTGCCATAACACCTGGCTAGTTGTTTTCTTATTTTAGTAGAGGTGGGGTCTCACTCTTATTCAGGCTAGTCCTAAACTCCTGAGCTCAAGCAATCCACCTGCCTTGGCCTCCCAGAGTATTGGGATTATAGGTGTGAGCCACCACGCCTGGCATAAAGGTGACTTTTAGTTTCTTCATACCCCTTGGGACCTTGTTTTGGGCCCTCTCTGGGCACTCTCTCCTCTACGAGCATGTCCTACCGTGTGCTCTTTTGTTTTGAAGGTAATAAATCCACATGCTAAAAAATTCCCTCAGTATAGTGGGCAATGTAACTAAATGATTTAAGACAAAAAGTAAATGTGTGGTTTTCTTTCTTTCTTTCTTTCTTTTTTTTTTGAGACAGAGTCTTGCTCTATCACTCAGGCTAGAGTACAGAGGTGTCATCATATAGCTCACAGCAACTTCAGACTCCTGGGCTCAGTGCTCAGTGATCCTGCCTTAGCCTCCTCAGTAGCTGAGGTTATAGGTGCATGTGGTCACATGGCTAATATTTAGTTGTTGCTGTTGAAATGGGGTCTCATTCTGTTGCTCTGGTTGGTCTTGAACTTTGGGGCTCACGCAATCCTCCTTCCTCAGCCTCCTCAGCTCAGAGGCATGAGCCACCATGCCTGGCCATAGGTGGGCTTTTATGTGTCTGTAGAAAGTTTATGCATGTCCAAGACAAGGATCCCAAACAAGATGAAATGTTAACAGTGAGAAGCATTTCTCACTTCCAGCCAGAGCTGTGGTCTCCCAGGTCTGTGCAGAGGTGCCAGCAGCTGGTATTTCTCGTGTCTCTTCACAGATGTTATATGCGTACAGAAGGGCGAGTTTGTTGTTTTCATACATGTTTATTTCAACCACCGATATGCACTTGGTTTCTTGTGTTTACCATTAGATTTTGTCAGTCTGTGTGAGTCCACGCACCCACACACATGCACATATAGCTTTTAAAATGAAAGGCCTGGGCTTCTCCCATGAACATTTAGATACTTTATCAAATTTTGCCACTTTTATTTATTTATTGTTTTTATTTCATTTGAGATAGAGTCACGCTCTGTCGCCCTGGATAGAGGGCCTTTGTCATTGTACCTCACAACAATTTCAAACTCTTCGGCTCAAGACATCCTCTTGCCTCAGCCTTCCAGGTAGCTGGGAGTATAGGCACCTGCCACTACAGCCGGCTAGTTTTTCTATTTTTAGTAGAGATGGTGTCTCACTCTTGCTCAGGCTGGTCTTAAACTCCTGAGCTCAAGTGATCCATCTACCTAGACCTCTCAGAGTGCTGGGACAACAGGTGTGAGCCACCCACCATGTCTGGCCACATTTAGAGGCCTTTCTGTATCTGTACGTATGTATTATTTTGTGCTTAGTATCCAGAGACTGAATTCACAGCAGTGAAATTCTAGGTAAAAGTGACCTAGATAGAGAGTGAAAAGATAGAACCTGCTAATTTATGTGACAAAAATGATTCTACGGCCAATAAAAGGAAAGATCAGTATCTTCTCCTTTAAATATCTTAACAGAGATGCTTATTTGAGAAAACGCTGGGTGAAGTAAGTTCAGTGTAGTACGCTGGGTGATTTGCAGGCCCTGATCTCTTGACATTTGCTGTAGAACTTGGGAAGTCCTTTTGGGGAGTCACGTTTGCTGAGCACATCATGTTATTTGCTGTGTGCATGCCTGTTCCCTTATCAAGCCGTGCTCATGAAATGTTTATTGTATGAGGCAGGGCAGGGACTCACCCTCTGCCTTCCACCAGTAGGGGCCCTTCACTGGGAATATGTAAAAAATACCCCCTTTGCAGAGTTTCTGTCACTTCACACACTCAGCATTTGGATTTACTTTGGCTTTCATTTGAATTGTGCCCCTCGTAATTCATCATTCTGTTGGTTCTGGACGTTACTTGAATAGTCCAGACTGTTTCCCTCATCCCTCTCTCGACTCTCCAGCTGGCACAGAGTTGGTTGGTGATGATGAACGAGACTCCATTGAGTGCCTCTTTTTTTTGTCATAAGCCTTGATGGCTCCAGGTTAGCTCATTTCCAACGAATGATAAACTTGGCTTTGAGAAATGGTAGCTAACAATATTTTTATTTGTTTATTTGGAAAAAAATTAATTGAAAAATAGTCCTGACAACAGAAGCCGATGTCTCCTGTGACTGAATCTCAGCATCGTGTTCATGATGGCGACAGCTGTACTGCTGCTCTTCAGGAGAAGTGGATGGAATTAAGCTGCAGAATGCAGCCCCCAGTGTTCTGGGAACTTCAGTTTTTAAGATTGTTGCTTGGGGAGGGTTGGGGAGAGGTGTTTCCCAAGCTGGATTCCACTTGGTAACTGTTATCATCCTTTAGGTCATGGGATCCCTTTTGGAGTCATCTTTGGTGGAACTGATTTAAATGAAGATGTCAACCAGGGAGAAAAAAGCAAAGTGATGGGGAAAGTTCTTGAGGAGGCCAGGTAATAGTCAAGACAATCTCACTGGCAGTCAAATGTTGAAACCCTTTGGATGGAATTAATTTTTTCTTTTTTTGAGACAGCATCTCACTCTGTTGCCCTGGTGGAGTGCCATGGTGTGTCATTGTAGCTCACAGCAACCTCAGACTCCTGGGTTTAAGGGATCCTCTAGCCTTCCAAGTAGCTGGGGCTACAGACATGTGCCACTATGCCCAGCTAGTTTTTCTCTTTTTAGTAGAGACAGGGGTGGGGTGTGTGTGGTGGTGGTGGGGGGGGGGGGGAGGTTGGTCTGGAACTCCTGAGCTCAAGCAATCCACTTGCCTTGGCCTCCCAGAGTATTAGGATTACAGGTGTGAACCACCAGCCTGAATGGAATTAGTTGAATACAAAAGACCAAGGAAACAATCACTGAGATTGACATCTCCCCACTGAAAACCAATTTCACATAATCTTTTCTATCATCTGGCACATTTTTATTTTGCCAGCAATGGTCACTGTTAACAGGTGGTTGGGCTTGAATAAGTCTTCAATTCCAGTTAACACTAGGTAAGCATTCTCAGCAAGTCTCCTAGGGTAGAAAAGACTCACACTCTAGCCCCATCAGCACACAAGTTAGGAACAGTGTGCATCAGATTGGCCCAAGACTGTTTTTGGCACGGCTATTATGGTGTACATTTCTGAGCTATGTAAACCGTTGGTGAGAGGCTCACCAGTGAGATTTCTAAACGGTCCCTGCAGTAAGTACAGCTGTATCTGCCCTGGGCAGTGCTTCTCAAAAGCAGCAAATACTACCTGGGGATGGCAGGCACCTGGAGGGCGCTACAAACTAGTGTTTTTCCAACTACTCGGGGCGTGGAAGTGGGGGTGACAATCATGGCCAGAGCTATACTTCCCAATGTTTTTTCACATGGAGACTTTGAAATAAAGTTTTTGTTGTTGTTTTGTTTTGGGGGGCTCCCCCCAGCCTGTGTCTGGCTCTGTTGCCCAGGCTGGAGTGCAGTAGCTCACTGCAGCCCTGAACTCCTGGGCTCCAGTGATCCTCCCACCCCCGCCTTCCAAAGTGTTGACATTATAGGTGTGAGCCACCAGCTCAGGCTGTAAAGCAAACTTTATGGGAGGCCTTTGATCTGGATGAGCCTCCTGCACTTGGCCCAGGCAGAACAGGCCAAAC